>JACJUY010003766.1:55178-81085 GCA_014220935.1 Platorchestia sp. MABIK | reverse complement strand
TAAGCACGATGGAGGCGTCAGTACGTACAAATCTAAACACATAGCTTCGAGAATCATCGCAAGTGCAAATATGAATCGTGACCATATCGAAACTCAATTTATAGAAATAACGAAAACTGGTAAAAGGATTATACTTGGAACTGTGCATGGCCCACCAACAGCCTGTCCGAGTTCTTTCATGAATGGGCTTCATAGTATTATATCGTAGTTTAATAAGTCTTTTAACAATGGCATAATAATCTGCCGGGATTTCCACTACGATCTTCTAAACCATGAAAGCTGTCAACAAATCTCAAATTTCATGAATGTTTTTCAGTAAAAATCTTTCCTCCTAATCTTCACGAAATCTACAAGTGTCTCACAAGAATCTGCTATGCTGCTCGATAATGTTTTCCAACATACAACTGATTTTCTTTCCCGAATGACAATTTTTGACTTATCGGATCATTTCCCGGTGTTTTTCATCAAGAAAAATGTCTACTTGTTCTTGTACCAACCCACAGGCTGAAACTTACTCATATCGTCGTGTAAATGAATATAATTTGAGATCGATGAGCACTGTTCTACAGAAGAATTAATGTCATCACTGGACATCTATCAACCCGACAATAATACAATTAACATTGATGAAGTAATACTGAATTTAACTGAAATTGTAACTGGATATAATCAGTGTCCGATCATCACTCGTACAATTCACCGAAAAATAGACAAATGCCCTGGATTACTGAAGACATCGTGATCAACATAAAGAAACGTCAACATACTCTTCGAAGGACGAATTTCCAAAGAAAAGTGTAACAGATTCAAGAATCATGTGATAACTCAAATACGAACATCGAAAAAGAACAACTTTACGCGTAAATTTACTGAGTACAAAACTGTTACTAAAACTGACTATTGACTATTGAAACTAATTAGGTTCAAATAAATCAACATCATTACATATTTGATATTCGGTCATCCATTACAAACTAAAATCAACAAATTTTCACCGAAAATCAAAACAGTATCACAGAGAACTTATAAAATATTTCTTTTTTGATACGAAGCCCAGACTATTCACCAGAGTTCAGGTAAAAAAACATCACAGAATAATTCAATGAGCGTCGTGTTGGAGACAACTACGTCCCCTACTTATTAACTCAAAATACTTAACTGTTCATACCCTCTTCTATTAACAACTATTTGTTACTTGTCCCCTACTATTAACTACTTTTCAACTCTCCAGGACAACTTCAAATATCTTAACATCGTAAACGAGGAATCTACGCCCAAGTGTGTTCTCACACCAGATTCTCTGCGCATAGAAACAGCAAGTCAGAAAGAAAGTTAAAAGAAGAAAAAAGATCAAGAATGGAGTAGTAGGGACTGAAGTAATGGATAGCAGTGAACCAAATAAATCGCCTTTAACAAAACAAAGATTAGATGTTAGTTTAAAGGGACGGTTCGGGGTAAAAAAAAGTCTGTAAGTTCTGGGTGGATTTTTCTGAGATATCTACCGTAAGTGTAAATTCTTAGGAATGTTTTTTCATTTGTGCGTTTTTTCGTAACCAGACATGAATGTGATTATTTATGAAAAAACATGAAAAAACATGTGTTGCGGAAAATCCTTATTCTCCTACAATTTTGAACTCACAGGACTGAAAAAATGTTTTCTAGATAGCTAATTGTTTTGTCTAGAGATCCGGTGCCAACGTTTTTCGATCATTTGATTTTTTTAATTTTGAGAATTTGTTTCCCAAAAACCGACCTCTTTTTCACTTTTTCGAATCATTTTGCTTTTAAATATCAACATGAATTGAAATTAAAAAACTTTTCAAACTGACTCGTAATAAGAGGTGAAGAGGGAGGTCACCATCCATTAACGCACCCCAAGGTCACGCTAGTGGGCGTCTTCTACCCCGTCTAGGAGACGAGCCAATGCACGTACTTGAGAGCCAATTACATCGTTGGATGCGCAAGAACATTCTCTATAAGATGAGCTAATAAATCGAAAACCCACCATTATCCGGAATTTGACCCGAATCGTGTCCTTTAGCATCCATAGTCACGACAACGACGCAATCAAGAGAGGAATAGTGAAGGGACCATCGGGTATGGTCACGTACACCGGAAATCTAAGTACAATGTGTGTCTCACACAGGCCATCCTTGTGTGCTAACACGAGTGTGTTACCACACAGGATACAAAGCGTATTTAAACAGCAAGCCAGGAAGGAAGTTCAAACAAAATAAAAATGCAATAAGGAAGTAATAGGTGCTGAAGAAGAAGATAGCAATGAGCCGTAAAAAAGATGTTCTCTAAAACAAAACCAAAAACACACTATTTCGACGAGCTCGGGCTTTTGCATCTTTCTCCTGGGAGCGTTACTTCCCATAGATACAATAGTTGTGTGCCCGTGATAGAGAAACAACAAATCGGGAGATTTAAGAAGTAAAATGAAGGTTAAGAGTAAAGTATTTGGGGTGAAAAAAAACAGAGGGATACAAAAATAAAAGGATGGTCTGCAATTTATTATAGAACAATATTGCATCGTCCCTAGATAGGCTACTTTCACACACAAAGTATAACTTAACTGATCCTATCATACATTAAGATGAAAGAAAAAAAATTTCCTTTCTTTTATCAAATTATCAGGGAAGCAATTTATAAAAAAGTTTATGAATACTGTTAAAGAGGCCAGTAAATGACATTCAACACGTGTCAATTCTTAGAACAGAGTTTAGTAAGTTTCGACATGAATTTTATTTGCCGAAAGGCCATTCACTTTACCCTGGACAAGTTTACAGCAAGCTTTGGTAATGTAATTATCATTTCCAGCACTCGTTTTTGATGCTAACGAGCTCATAACAACATTAAGGAATTTCTCATGAAATGACTCCACGGTACTTAAAATGCTCTCATCTTTCTTACTTCTTTCACACTTACAAAATCCCCCACTGCACATGACATCAGTAAATGTATCGGCTACAGGGGAAGGCCTTGGTGCAGGCACTACAATTTTGGGTCTTGGACCCACTACTTACATGAACGATGTCGTGATCAATTTCAGCTGTAGTGCCCATTAACCGAGTCTCTACAGTATTATCAGGTTCTTTCTGAAACCAATCTGTCGACCGACACAACAATACTCTCTAAAGGGAGTTCTTTGATTGTTTGCCGTCCACTTCAAATAGGGGCACCAAAATCATCACTTGAATGAATATTCAAGCTGCTCATGCTGGAGTCTGGTTGCATACAATCCGAAAAAAAAAAAAAAGTTTAATGTGCATCCAAGACTTGCTCTCCACAGCGCCAGACCCCAGTCAGAAATGCTAGTGCGGATCGGCTTCGATTATCTGGGGACAGTGCATCTTATTTAGGATCAGTGCGGGGCCCAGTTCGGGGAAAAATTTTTCTTCACCGATAACTGCAGATCAACGCAGAAAATTCTGGAGAGAAATATCTGCAGCGATCTAAACAGAAAAATCGGCACTGCACATCAATAATTCCAATGCGAGGTATTTGTTTTTAAACAAGTGTTCATTATGAAACTGAAATTTGATTTCAAATCGAACTTTTAACTTTCAAGTTGATTAAAGGGATCTCTAGCCCCAAATTTGTCTAATTTTTCAAATTTCCCTTTTTTGCATTTCTTTTGCATCTTGGAAAACCAAAATGCATTCTGGATATGTAACATCGAAATCCAAACACATTTACTTCAATAAAACTTCAAAATAAGAAAAAATTTATTGCGCGAACAGGAGAAAAATATATAAATATATTATGCAAAACACTTCTTCTACAATTTTCAACGTAAAAGCTTGATTTTCGTCTCATTCGACGCGGCACGACAGTGGAAACAACGGAGTGAAGCGGAATTCCATTTGAACTCTAGATTAGCTTTCTATGGTGAAAAATCTGGGACTTGAAAAAGACCTTTTTGAATTTCATTTAGTCTCGCCCCTCTGTCATTGAGCCGAACGTCCGTGTAGGTCGGGAGAAACCCTTCTCTCACACACACTTTATTGAACAAAATGGCTGACACGCACTCTCATAATTTTTTTCTATCTTTTCAGCCTGACGAAATAGTCTAATTTCTTCACGTGTAAGTTGATTCGGGAATGCTCCTAGCATTTCACTAAAATCTATATTTCTGTCTAATGATGTTGCATTGTATAATTAAACAGATGTGTAGATTTTAATGAATTGCTGTGTATTAGTACAAAAATGCTGTTAGCATTCCTGACTCAACTTGCACGTGAAGAAATTGGACTATTTCGTGAAGCTGGAAAGTTAGAAAAGAAATTATGTAAGTGCGTGTCAGTCATTTTGTTCAATAAAGTGTGTGTTAGAGAAGGGTTTCTCCCGACCTACACGGACGTTCGGCTCTATGACTGAGGGGCGAGACTTCCCAGGTAGCAAGAAATTATTAGGCCAATATTGGGTTGATAATTATTTATTGACACGCTATTGGAATCTTGGATTACAATAATAGGCTAATAACTAGACAATATTGATAAAAGATATACTTATTTATGAAATCAAATTGTTATTGGGACAATGTAGTAAATAGTTTTATTTCTAATATTAAACTAACGGTGTATATATATATATATATATGTATGATATTCATATAAGTGGAAACTATCACATAATAATTAAAAATCTCGCAAGTGAATAAAATTTGTTAAAATAAAAATTATTATTGCCCAAACATTGGGTTGATTTCGTACGCCGATAATACGGAGTAATTTGTATAAAATGTACCAATTAAGTTAATGAATATTTATTTCAGTCATTAAGGAGTGCAGATATATTTGACAGATATCAAGAAATGTGAATACGTTACAATAATATGTATATTCAGAATTACTGGAATTACAGGTTCATAGTTCTTATTTTTTCAGTCGTACAATGAGTTTCGATGGTCTAGTTTTTTGAAAAAAATGCTAAAATCGTTTGTCATATGTTACTACAGCAATAACTGTCTATATATTGAACTATTATCAACTTACACGTGAAGAAATTAGACTATTTTGTGAGGCTGAAAAGATAGAAAAAAATTATGAGAGTGCGTGTCTGCCATTTTTTTCAATAAAGTGTGTGTGAGAAAAGGGTTTCTCCCGACCTACACGGACGTTCGGCTCAATGACAGAGGGGCGAGACTAAATAAAATTCAAAAAAGTCTTTTTCAAGTCCCAGATTTTTCACCATAGAAATCTAATTTAGAGTTCAAATGAAATTCCGGTTCGCTCCACTGTTTCCACTGTCGTGCCGCGTCGAATGAGACAAAAATCAAGCTTTTAAGTTGAAAATTGTAGAAGAAGTGTTTTGCACAATATATTTATTTATTTTTCGACTGTTCGCGAATAAATTTTTTCCTTTTTTGAAGTTTTATTGAAGTAAATGTGTTTGGATTTCGATGTTACATATCCAGAATGCATTTTGGTTTTCCAAGATGCAAAAGAAATGCAAAAAAGGGAAATTTGAAAAATTAAACAAATTTAGGGCTAGAGATCCCCTTAATTATCTTGAAAGTTACAGGTTCGATTTGAAATCAAATTTCAGTTTCATAATGAACACTTGTTTAAAAATAAATACCTCGCATTGGAATTATGGATGTGCAGTGCCGATTTTTCTATTAAGATCGCTGCAGAAATTTCCTCTCCAAAATTTTCTTCATTGATCTGCAGTGATCGGTGAAGGAAAATTTCTTCCTGAACTGGGCCCCGCACTGATTCTAAATAAGATGCACTGTCCCCAGATAATCGATGCCGATCCGCACTAGCATTTCTGACTGGGATTGTACTGAATTATTAAAATCCGTTGGGATCCTTCATAAAGTGAGAAAGTATTGCCCGAAGAAGTTTTAAAAATACTTTATCGAATGATCATTTCACCATATCTACAATACGGAATAGAAGCTTGGCACGGAACTGATAAACAATAAAACCAATTTGCTCTTTGGGCTGCAAAAAGAGCCATTCGAGCGGTAATGAAATTAGACTTTAATGGCCGCGCAAATGATTCATTCAAAAGTTTTAAAATACTTAAGCTTTTTGATCTCCACAAGCTCTCTATATGTAATTTCATGTATAAAACACTGACTGATGATGGCGACAGAGAACTCAAACAATTATTAACTGCTCAAACTGGCCATCATAATCATTTAACCCGAAATAGAAGCTACTTCGTACTTCCTTATTATTCAAAATCTCGGTCACAACAGAGTTCCCTCTTCATTGGAACTAAGAATTGGAATGCGATCCCTGCTGAGACCCTTGGAAAAAGCTCTTACAAATCTTTTAAAACGAATCTTTAATCCTTCTTCCTATCGAAATATTAATCACATAAGGGAATCATGTTAATTTTTTCTACTGTATGACTTATCTTGATAGGATAATTTGCAATGATTAATGACATAGATCTTAAAGTGTGCTCATAATCGTTTTCTAGAACAGACTGTTCCCATCTAGCCCATATAAACTATTTTTGTAAAATTAAGCACCGAATCATGAGAGAACCAATTTATTGATCAGTCAATTGATCAGCTAAACATGACTGTACACCTTAAAATAGCGTTGATGATACAGGTTGTCCAAGAAGTCGCTGAACTTATTCAGGCCCACAGGTAGCTATACCCAAATGTATCCATTGTCCTAGACTTGAGAAACAATCTACTGCTGTATCACGTGTTGTAAATGAATTGTTTAAACTGTTTAAAATTGTTGACAATTTTTAAAATCTGATTGAAAATAGTGCCAGTTCATCATTGATAATCTCGTGAAAAAATATGACCTCTCTCTTTGCACGATATGACTAAAATGTGTAATTTTTCGGTTTTTCCAATTCATGTCCCCACAGCTCATTTCGGCGTTGTTGAGATGGTAATTCTTTTTAAAATTTTTCATGTCCATTGATTTGTCACACAGATATATATATCCAAATAAACACTGCACAGCAAATTTCAGATTCAAAAAAGTTGCTGCTACATAAGACCTGTTTCGGGGCAAAAGCAATGCCTTAATTCTGAATTGGATCAGATTAGACATAATTTTCTTCCACCATGAAGTATTTGTTATTATTATTGATTCTAGCAGTAGTCTATTAACACGCGGGGGTTCCATGTTCTTTGAATCCTTGTTCCATCATTGAAATATCCTGATGGAAACTCTCGCTATGTCTATCACGCACATCACCTGTATTCTCCACAAAAAATCCAAATAAGAGTGGATCACTCGAACACGGAAGCACGTTACACGGAAGCACACTATCTAAACAACAATTAGATAGTGTGCTTCCGTATAACGATATGAATTTCGTATTATTGAACTGTGAGATCTACGGCGTGATATAATACGAATTACTGAAGCGCTAGCAAATTAATGCTAATACTACTACTACTACTGCAGATCATTCAAAACTTGCACATAGTCTTCTGAACGATGTTTCTCCGGGAAGTTATCACAACCTCTCTTGAATGACTCAAAGGTGTCACTGTGCCTTAAGTGCCCTCCTTACCGAAGCAAGAAGGGTGCCTGGCGACGAAGAGGGGATTTACACCCGCAATAGTAAAGAGAAGGAAGTGGAAAAGTTAGTGATGTATGGTGCAAAGAAAGAGATATAGAAGATAGATGGAAAAGAGAAACAGGGAGTGTTATACTTACTCTGCATTCATCATGCTTGATCAACATGGGGAAATAACGACTACCGAAAGATTTCATTGCTTTATTTAAAGTAATTACAGCAAGCACGTGAGTAATAAATAAGACACTGTAAATCGCTGCACTACCTAGCTCAGTCCCATAACGAAGACACAACACTGTCATACTGTAGGTATAAACCCAATAAATGGAGCATATGGAGCAGTAAATTTGGATCACCGCATCAGGAATTTAAATACGCGTTACACTATTGACGATACAAAAAAGACACACGCTAATATACAGTGAACCTTGACACAATACCTGAACATCTCGCGCTGCACTATTCTTCGAAGACTCGTTACCGTACAGTACACATTCACTAATTACGAAACTTGGAACTCCGAATACGCTTCAGAGTGTTTCTTCGTTCGCTTCCAACTTGCCATCCGTTATCGCCTCCTGTAGTTGGTCGTCGGAAATGGGATGCCAATATCAGCTATTTTTCTACCCTGCTGGCAGCTGGCGTTGTATCGTAACGATGTTCGGGTACACCATTGCGCAGAGTCATGCTGGTGCGCGTGCGGGTTTCGCGGGCACTGGGAACACAAGTACCCTGATGCTGTGTTGCACCTTGCGCTCTGATCCGTTGGTTCCGTTGTACAGATTGGTACGCTGAAGGAATCTGATGAGGAGCTAGACTGATGCACAGTGATGCACAGTGAGGCACAGTGATACACTGGCACTGGGTGCTCCTTTGTTCATTTTGTTTTAGTTCACCGGTGATGGGTCGACTCGCTTATTGAAACAAATGGAGTCGACCATTTGTTTCAAATGGTTTATTGAAACAAAATCGGATAGGCAGTTTACCTTGACCTTTAAACTGAATTTTGGGCACCTCAACTGAATGACCTTCAACCAACCATCATTTTTCGATCAGATAGTACACCACCACATTGGGACTGCATGTTCGTGGATTCCTCTATCAAACATATCCAGACCGGTGGCTTGGAAGAGATGGGCCAATTCGTAGGCCACGACTTTCTCCAGATATCACTCCCCTGGATTTCTTTTTATGATGCTATGGTAAAGATACCGTGTTTCGACCAAAGATACGGGACATTACTAACCTACAGCAAGGGATTACTGATGCCATTGCCACAATTGATGAGACTATGCTAGAGCGAATATGGCAAAAAATTGAGTGTTGTCTTCATGTGCTTCGTGCAACTGATGATGCCCATTTAGAAGTCTATTAAATAAGGTAAAAACTTTGAAATAAATGCTGAATACAATAGAACAAATCTAACTAAAATATCCTATCCATTGCATTTGTAGTAAATTTTAGAAATGGTTAAGAAACTTGATTGACACCCTATATGTCAGGTAGCGCGAGTCTAAGTGATCGTATTAAATATTTTACCTAATGTAAATTTACCCATCCCTGATGCGTGTAAGAAAAAAAGAAGTTTTCTTCCCTGAAAAAAATATGAGTGTAAGAAAAACTACGTTTAATGACACAAATATCTAGATTAAAATTTACGCAGTGCTACAAGCATTGAGTTTAGAGAGAGAGGTGACTCAGTATTTCTTAATAAGATTGAGGCCACCAAATGATTCTAACATCAGCTTTCCCAAACAACTAGAATAAACCAAATACATTTTTAAACTTCATTCAAATGTTAGTTTAAAAGCTCATCACTTAAGTCTGGTATGGGAAAAATTTTACAGCTATCATATTTTTTAGTGCAGTATCTAAGCAGTTTTCTAGCACCTAAAGTAGAAACAGGCCTAGGAGATGGTCACATTCGGCCGATTGAGGTCAGGAGTCGTTGGTGGCGGACATGATCGGCAAAAGAGTGGGTCGGACCGCAGCGGTGCACAGCTCGCACTCCTGCGCCGCGCTGCTCGGTCTGGCCCGAGCTGCGCTGGGGTGTCGCCGGCGCGCGGTAGCGGCACGGGGAGCGGGCAGCACAGACGCTGCTCGGTCTGGCCCGAGCTGCGCTGGGGTGTCGCCGGCGCGCGGTAGCGGCACGGGGAGCGGGCAGCACAGACACTGCTGCTCTGCATAGGCAACCAATGTTTACTTATGTGAGTATGGTTCATTGATCTGAAAATGGAAAAGGCTGGTATTTTTCGTATTTGATTTCTGCATTGCTTTCTACGTTTACGTAGACTAAAGGTTTACGTAAAATATTGCTGCATTTGAAGCATTTTAAACTCGAGGTGGAGAGGAATATTTATCGTCTGTAGGAGTTCTCAAACTGGAATATGGAATGCTTGCTGAAACTCAGACGAAGCGAAAGAAATTACCGAAAAGTTTTAATGAAGAGAGAGAGGAAAGTGAAGATGTGTCAGCAGTTTTGTACAGACATACTCGACAAAGTATTAAGTTGAAGTTTAGAAGTGATTTGTTCACATCAAACATTCAATACAGATATTTTTTACACTAGAGGAGTGTGATAAAGTATGCTTTCATTTCCCTACGATACATCAATGCAAACTGTAGCTCTATCAGTAACTATGTATTTCGTCTGTCCAGTGATTTATAGATTGATGATTGATTTCGTCGTATGCTTATCTCTATTAAAAATTCAAGTAAAATAAAGGAGTCTTCACTGGTGATTTAGAAACTGCTTAATTGGTCGAAGTCGTAAAGATATTGTATGTACTTGTGTTCAAATCTTAATCTGGATGTTTTCTGGATCAATGAAACCTAATTATCACGCAGAATATAAAATGTCTGTCTCTGTAAGGCTTGGTTTTGTAGTCTAATAAATAACAACTATAACATATTTCAAACGGTTATTGTATGGGTCAGGATCAAAAACGGTTCTCATCTTATCTATCTGTCTGCAGTTCCAAAAAGGTTATGACTAAACCCCGTTCCAGAGCAAAATCCTCAGAATTAGCTGACGTTCGTTTGGATGGGAGCCGCGAGCAGGAGTACACAAACAGTTGTTACAGTATCAAGTATCGCTGTTTATAATTCCCGATCTTCTGGGTGTTGAATCTGAAAATTGCCGACAGCTTTGAGCTGTCTTTGTCAAGTGCATGGTTGTCCTGCAACCGAACATGGAAAATTAGGATTTTCCTTCACAATTATCATACGAAATATTCCAAAGCAAGAAAATATGAGATCGTTAACAATAACCTCTGACAGTTTAAATCTCTTCTTGTAGAGTTTCATCACAGAGATGCGTTCTATGATTTACAACACATGTTATTTTAAGAATAAAATACTTTAAGCTCACTATCGCCAGTGAAAGTATTAGTTCACTTCATTGAGGTAACAAGCATATCGATGACTTAATATCGTAGAATTTGAAAGTCACAATACTTCCTCAAGTCCATCCTGAAGCCGGGGCAAAGACTCCGATATGTGGCCATTTGTCTCCCTCGCCACTACTTTGCAGTAACTTTTTTAGATTTAAGAAAGTGAAGTTGCAACGTAATTTAATATCGCCAAAGTTGAAAGCTTTAGTTCGGTCGGCTAAGCTAATGGAGAGAAGACGAATTGGTATTCTTTTAGGCAGGGACCGCAGAGACCGAAGAACTTTTAAACTGTCAGCCGGACACCAACTGTCTCGTGTTGTATCAAGTGGTGGAATACTTGCGATACAAGATTGTCATGCGATTATTTGGTTACAGATTGTTAAACTTCCTCTTGCGCGGTTCTTGCCCATTTGTTTTCCAGGAAGAGGAATTTTAGCACAGATGGAATGCAAATAGCATTATATGCACGTGACTTGTGGGAAGCAATTTATTGGCTAATAATTAATTATAAGCTGAGAGTATTTTTGTACGTTGAAGTTACACTGAGTTTAAACCGCAATAAACAGACTGTTGGGATTCAATTTTTCATCTCTATACCTAAAATTCTGTAATTTGAAATTGGAGTATTCATTTTCTAAAACAATCAACGTCGGTTAATTTTGGGGAACCTGCACCGTGTCGCGTTCTAAAATTAACAACCCTATTATTCTATTCTTTCAGAGGTTAAGGTCGATCTATCACACTGAAATGCTGCTCGGTATAAGGACCGCAACGGTTCTAAAAATTGAAATATTGGATTGCACTCATTCGATTTAGACCTACCAGTGAAGTTCATTTAACGCACCTATGAGTGAACGTTTACACAACTCCTAACGGGAGAATTTAGTATATGGTATTTTAATGAATTTTTTCTAGTGTTCTCGTCAAAAAAAAGTTACTCATTTTTGCTGTTTTCTCTTATGAATTGATATGTTTCTGGACTACATAGAGAAGAGAAACACTACTTGCAAGCAGATGAAAATGTACTACGAAGGCAGAATTTATCACTGGATAATGGTGCCCAAGCATATAAAGTATTTTTTAATTGAAATGTTCATTTATCTGACTTACTCTGACATGATGATTTTATTTAGTATAGCGTTTTCTTCTCGAGTACTTCGATATTTTAATTGAAGTCCATTTATATCACTGGAAAATTTGGCTCATAAAATTATTTTAGGTTGATGAAAACTCGTAAGTACTGAATTATGCATTCAAAATTCTCGCCATAGTTGAGAATTTAACAGAAGAAATACACGAAAAAATGTAACAGTGGTAACTTAAAGTTAAGTCAATCACTTTGTGCCAGTTATTTGCGCTCGATTAATTTATGTTGCTTTTAGCGCCATCAGAAAATTACGTGTAGCTTCTAGTTTCTTCGAAAAACATGTGCCTGTATTCATTGATTAGAACCTGCCTGACTCTCGAGTGGTTTCCATTATTCCATCGTGAGTAAACATTCATTTGAAAATTCATAGCAAGTAAAACAATTATAATTAAGAATGAAAGAAGGAAATAGAAAGTGCAACAAACGCATTTTTCTTAACATGCTCAAACGAAAAAATTAATGTTAAGATTGGATTTGAATTGATAAGTTAGTTTAAGCCTCCCTAACCGTAACAAAGACGTTCGAAAGAGAGAATAAGAAGTAGAAAAGCACCATTTGGAAAGGACTCGAGGCAATGCAGAAGCTATGCACAAGGTGCACAGAAACAGCATGTTGGAAGGGAAGTCTGTGAAACAAGATATAAGTTGAACAAGAAAGTAGTAGGTGCTAAAAAATAGGACATTAGTGAATCAAAAATCTATAGTCTACATAACATGAAGAAACATTCTATTTCAATAAAAGGAAGGCCTACCTAACCATTAGCTTGGGACCTCACATTTTTCCAATGGGAGTACTAATTCTTATACAGACAATAATAATTGCATCCTCCAGAAGAGTTTGATGTTATGAGTAGAAGCAAAACGGCAGTGCTACAAAGCTGAAGGCTATGAAAAGTTAGAGATAATTCAAATCATTTTTTTCTCCTAATTGGTAAATGATGATTTTTTATTCAGGCCTTTAGAAAAAACGGATTTAAATACGATTACTTGCGAGCCCAAATAAGTTTAGCAACTTCTACCATGTTTAACTTTTTCGCCGAATCAACGATAATAATGCATCCGTCTCGTCGCTTCGAATGCATATATATTTATACCTTTTTTCTCCTGATTGAACATGTATAGACGCCTAACCGTCGCCAAAGACACTTTTTAAGGCCCTGACTGGATAAAAATTATTGCTACCCCCAAGAAATAACTAAGCATGATGATGCATAGTGGACGGTAATAAAAGAGCTGAGTAATAGCTAAAGAAAATATCTTTGACATTTTACAATTTAGTGGTTTAGTACACACTCTCATAAATATATTCACACACAATTCAATGTATCTAAATTGAACGTGTATACTATAATTATGACATATATTTGATTCATTTCCTGCGGCCAAAAAGTTAGATTAGATAAGGCAATTCGTAACGTTATCTAAGGAATAAAATCAATTTTAACCTAGTACACTTAAATTGATCGCACTCTAGATTTATCAACTAATGGGTTCATGCAGAATTCGGTGCTCAAATTAATTACAAAACGTTTTTTAAATGAGTAAAAAGAACGGGACATTTTCATATAAATTGAGAATCATATACTTAGAATTCCACAGAAATTACCGTTTCAATTTGAATCATCAAGTAGAAAAGATTTCATCTGATTACTTAGTGTCATATTAAAAATAGACGTTCATTCTTTGATAAAAATAGAGGTTCGTTATTCATTCTAAAAGCTTTGATATTTTTTCATCTATTACAAATTGGATCAGTTACAATTTTTCGTTTCAGTTTAGCGAAAACTAATTTGAGATCTGACTTTTGAATAATAAGGAGATAGGAATTCACTTCTATTTCTAGTTATGTGAATATGGTAGCCAATTCGTGTAGAATTGTTTGAGATCTTTATCGCTTCCATCTTTCAAAGTTTTAGAGATGAAATTGCATATGGAGAGTTTGAAAAGATAAAAAGTTTAAGTTATCTCAGACTTAGAATGAATCATATTTGCGCGAGGGCATTTCGCTTCAACTTTCACACCGCTTTATATTTTGAGTCTTCGTTGAAGCCTAATGAGCATACTTTTACGAATTTCATGTCATACTGATTTTCCAATTTGTAAATATAGAAAACTAAGTGTTCGATTAAATATTTTGGATGCTTCAGGTAACATAATTTTAGCTTTAATGCGGATTCGTACAGAATTTGATAGTGTGGTTTAAAACAAATTTGTAAATGAACGTCAGTCGTGAGAATGAACGCTTTTTTCCCTTTCCCCCAAAGTAGCACCTTACAATCCATCAGCCTGAGGGTAAGAAACCATACGCCATGCATAAAAATGCGCGTTGAATTATGGCAGTGCAGCAATAATAATAAAATTTGCCATGTCAGAGAACTCGAGATTTAGTCCTGGAACTGAGCTCGACATTCGTGATAATTGAGCTGGCACAATGAAGAAAAGATTAATTTGGGGATATGCGTACAAATTTGATCAACACAACTTATAGTACATTTTCAGTTCAAAGTTTCTAAAATTACGGTATTGAAGAATTATTTATTGTTTTAAATAAATTTAAAACTTTATTATCACTCAGAGTTCTTATAGAAATCTTCTAATTTTCAAATTTAATTTTTCACTAACTCTAGATAATTATTCAGTGATATAAACTGCAATGCTCTTTTGTTGATGGAAAGTTGCTGAATATGAGGGAGCGCGTTAATTAATGGGTCATAAGCAAAGAAACCCGTTGTTAGGATTGACAAGGGTTTTTCTGATACGTGCAAGTCAGGAAACTCCGCAGAGAAATCAAAAGCGGAATTGTTCGAAAAATATGTTGAAATAGATTTATTTTCAAGATCCATAGAAAATTTTACAATTTGTTTTCATAGAAACAGCGAACATTGAAATGTTTTCTTACATTAATAATGAGTGTTAACTTTTAATGTTATCTTTCCTAGCAGACAGAGCGAATTAAACCAACAGCTACGATCAAAAGGCTGAGACCACGTGGCTGGAGCTAGCCCACTCTATACAGTCGTGCATGGAGGACACTCAGCGGGAGTACATACACTTTCAAACTTAAACAGTTTTACGAACGGTTTCCATGGTTCTAAACTCACCTATTTTTAGTTAAGAAATTGTCCAGTTTCTTATGACCGAAGTCAATGATTTCAGTAAAAACAATTCGACTAGTGATCTCTTAGCCGTTATCAGTACCTTCCTTTGATTTCACCTTGAATGACTCCTACCATTTCACCTGACTTAGTGAATGACAGAGCTAAAAAACTGACAGTCAAGTTATTTGTGCACAATCCTTTCAAATGTGGAAAGAAGAGAAGTTATCCAAGCTTAACCATTCTAATCATGTAGTAGAAAAGACTTTATTTGATTACCTAGTGTCATTATTCCCCTGATTAAAATTAGGATTTTAAGAATCATCGCAAAAGCTCTGTAAGATATTTTTTTTCAAATGCGAAAATTATTTAAACGTGGTTAGTGCACGTTCATCACGGAATTAAAAAACACTAAATGAATGTAATCTATCTATTTATTTCTTTACACCCTCGTTCACAAATGAGAAGCGTTCGTATTATAGTATAAATTTATTGAGTTGAAAATGACGCGGAAAAAGACTCCGTAAATTGTACAGAGAATTAGGCTTTTAGAATATTAGCTCTTGCATTCGGGTTTAGATCACCTAAACGAGGGAAATATATTGTTCTCGAGAGAGCTGATCACCGCAAATTGTTTCCTTCTTTGGAGTTCAACCGGACTTTATTGACTCGATTACTTTGCGTTCAAATAATAGACCTGAATGTTGTCTTGGAGATATTTCTTTACACAGGCAGACATATTGTACTTTTTATGGCTTTATCGTTGATGACATTTAGCTCCATTGAATACTTACATAGAAATTCTACATAGAGTGACACAAATGGAATTGAAGCAAATGAAGAATCTATTCAGTTCATTTGAAATTATCTTTGCGTTTTTAATGAGGTGTGACGTAACAATGAGTAATTGCTTGAAGGAAAAAGTCGTCACAATGATAGCGAAGGATAAGATAATTTCTTCAATATCACACAGTATAGCATATTATCAAAATTCCTATTCTAGACATTTTTAACCATGAATATTTGGATATCAATCGGAGAATCATAATTCATGTTCTGGCAAACGAAAATCTTGGGACGGAAAGAAACTTAACCCAGATTTTCCAAAAGTCACTCCGAGCAAGTGAATGGGTTGTGCTCACACCGCTTGGTTCATGTTCACGCTCTAAGATGTTCTAACTCCAACATCGAGGGTTAAATCTTGCCATTCTATTTCATCGTGAATTTTCTACTTAATCTGCAAGAATTTTTGGTGGTAAAAACCTTGTAACATTTACTCTCAAGAAAAAACATACAAAAAATAGTTTATTTCTAAAACTTCTAAACGTTAAATGCATTTCATCTTGGTGATTTTCTAAAATGTCATCATTAACTAAGGACCTTAGTTGATAGTCATTCAATAATATGTATCCCAATAGCCAAATCATTATTTGAAAAAAAATAAAGATTATGAACGCTGGTAAGAAACGAGAAGGCGATGAGGCGTTGATGTAGAATTCCGCAGAGGACCCAGTCTCCGTCTGTGTGAATGCGTGAGCTTCACGATTTTAAGATAGTAACTAATGTTGTTCAAGGTATCAAGTAAATAAATAATCAGGCAGACAGATAAAAAATTTGGGAGGCAAATTTGAAACTAATTCTTTATGTAAACTTATAGACGGGTACCTGTTAACAAGAGTTACCCGAGAACATGCTTTGTAGCAGGGCAGATTGATAAAATATCCTAACTAGACTGCGTTTTAAAAATTTTTTCGGGAGTGAAAAAAACCGAGCTGGTTTTCTAAACAATCGAAACAAAGATTGTAAAGCAGCAATCGAGCTATGATATCTACATTTATAAAGATAAACCACTATCGTAAACTATTTGCTATTCACAAATGTTATTGATTCGAATTCTAATCTAATAATTACTAACTGTGCACTGCCATTTGACAGCATTCGTCTAAATTTAAAAAAATATTTCGTTTTAACAAAAGTTTTTTTCCATTATATATAAATCGGTGATCGCTGGAACATTTGAGAGACGGATGCTGAAGAATCTGAAAGTGTAGCGAGTTTCAAAAATTTTCAAGTTTGAAGAATTAGTTGTTCTAACAGAAGATTCCGTACAAAAGTTCCCTGCATGTATCAAAGATTTCACATAACATTTTTGTTCCCAAATATTTACAACCAAGCTTACATGAGCGTAATAAAAACAGTAACCACGCAACGAAGTTTGAAAAAAGTTGATAGTTAAGACATAAAAATGATGCATTTGAAAAAAGCACAGCTTTAGCTATTTCTGCAATATATACTACACACATGCACGAGACGCGCTGTAGTTGCACAAACAAGAAATCCCGGCCCGGTGAACGTGTTCTAAAATCGTCTCGACCATTACTGGGCTGGCAATCCCCTTGTATTCTAAAGTATGTACAATGGTAACCGGAATTCCAGGGTGATTAATGGAGAAAAAGCTACATGAGTACTGAAGTAAGTATTATCAGAAGCAACATTTCTTTGGGCGGTATACTTACTATTTCATTCGAGTGCCTCATGGGATGGTAGTGGCAGAGTGGCAGGAAAAAGAAGAGGTGACCTTGTCTCTAGCATCCACAATAATACAAAGAAAACTGTTAGATCATGGGATTGCACTTAGCACAACGGCCGCTTCAAGAGATATTGTGGTAACATGAATGTTCTTTGTGCTCGTGCGTGAGAATTGATGATTGTGAATGTGTTCCATTGATGCCTCAGTGTGATAGGTGTCTGACCGCATGGGACTTTGGTACAATCCAAAAATAGGCCACTTGGCTCGTTGCTATAGATTTTTTCTATTTTATAATACGTAGATCATATCGCGCACGGAAAAAAGCAAACGCTTCTGCGCAAAATTAACAATTATGCATTTTAAAACATTTAAAGAAAGTATTTTGTAACTACTATGCGAGCATGTATTGCACCGTACAATTGCTATCATTCAAACGCAAAATATCGTGACATATTGAGTTTGAAATTTCAACTGAATAAAAGTTTCAGTTATTTAAAAAGAGTTTGTTCTACATGAATGCACTTGGAACTGGCCAGCTAGGCTTCACGCCCAGTATCACGTGAGTGAAAGCGTGCTAAAACATCAAGTCTTTGATTTCTTTGTCATAAGATAGCGTGAGGGCGAAATTTTACATATGTATTGATCTGAGAGGTTAGAAAGAGGGATAAAGGAGGAGAATACATTGAAAATTTTATCAGCGAAAAAAGATTTCTGGTAGCAAGGTCAACTTATGTTTTCTTAGGGAAGGGTTGCATGATTGCTCCTCTTGGATTTAATTTTGCTTCTAACCTTTGCCTGAAAAATCATGGCTTTTTGCAACTCATAATATTAACACGCTGGTCGCGACGTGAGCCGCCAGTCTACGAGGAGGAAATTTTCACAATGCTGCTGACCGACCAACAGCCACAAACTGAATTTCCTTTAATACTTAAATCGAAGCTAAATGAAGGCACGATCAAGTTGATGTTAGTGATTTTCAAAATTGCTTATCACATTTGACTTCAAATTTACGTTGAAGGTTCAACTTCAGTTTAACTCTTCTCAGTCAACGTGTTAAAATACGTCTCCCCAAACTAGGTTACAATAGCCAAGAAGCCACAGTACCAGAGATTTGAAGACCATAACCAATAGTTTTTGGCCAAGCATACTTTCTACATGATGAAAACGGATTGACGTTCCGGTCATTCTATGTCAGATTTCCTCAACCTGAAATTTGGAAGACCTACTTTAAATGAAAAATTCCTAAATTTTTCTCTTCCTCCACTGACTCGATTTTATGCTTTTCTGGCGTTTGAGTCAGTTTTGATATTTTGTGAAAGTGTTCTTGGATCCGTAAATAGGTTCGTGTGTTTTACTTACGGTGAGTTTGAGTCTATTTTGGCTATACTCTGATTTCAGGTTGCTTGCTTAAAGCTACTTGTTTTTGTCCTTGAACATTTGAGTGGCAGCTTATGCACATGTCATAGCTGGTCTGCATCAGTTTCTACGGAAAGGCAGGCTACTTTTACACAATTTATCTGGGCAGAGCGCAGTGGGCTCGATGCTTCGGTGAAAAGAAAGTCTAACCTTATTCTCATCATTGTTATTATTTTCATTTTCTTTCCAGCCTAACACTTTCTCCTGATGCATGCATGAGTGTATGTGTAGACCTAATTTCTCATTAAACATTTTAATAACTTACTTTACTTAAACTTGTTAACCTTTCATTAAAAGAATTGGATATTCATCACGATTTACCTAAGCCTCTTCTTAATCTTTTCACTACTAGAAAATCCAGCTTGCTTTTTCCCTCAACTTCACCCAAGCATCTTCGTACTCTGGACGGACAAATTCTAGTTCAAGTATGGGACATCATTGTAATATGATTTTTTATTCGTTAGCAAAACTTCTACCTGCTAAAAGCATTGGTTAGCCCCAGATGCGTAACAAATCTACTTTATTTTTTCATGGCAGTAGAACTGACGAACCTAAGAACCTGCCTCCTGTACACTACATAGCTGCCACAGGACGATGTCCCTATCTGCTCTTTACGCCTTCATACTCTTCCCTACGGTATTTCTTCATAAACGTCAGATTATTTGTATTTGGGATTGCGTTAACTGTTTACTGAGCTAATCTTTTGCCCTATGTTAACTTTCATGTTTTCTTTTTTAGTATGCGTCGGAGTTGATTCACTTCGGTCGCGTGTGGAGGCAGCCCAAAGAAACTTTCAACCCGGACTGTCTTCTTCCCTCGGTGGAGCACGGAGGCTCAGTAATGGTTTGGGCAGCCATGTCGCGGAGTTCTCTTGGTCCAATTGTTGCCTTGCATGGTAGGATCAACAGCAAAGATGACCTAAACATTTTGGGCTACCAGGTGCATTTAATGTGCCAAACTCAGTTTCCAGAAGGTGACTGCTTTTTCCAAGACAATAATGCTTTGATCCGCACTGCTCATATCGTTAAAAATTAGTGTGATGAGCATGAAACTGAGCTGGAACATATGGAATGGCCCCCTCAATCACCAGATTTCAATACCATTGATCATTTGTGGCGTATATAGGTTTTGATGGAAGAGTGGCTGAAAATTCCGATGGAAAAAGTCGAGAAGCTCCATGATTCCATTCCGAGACGTATTAAAGCTGTATTGAAGGCTAAAGGGGGTCCAAATCCATATTAAATAAAGTTTCCCCAAATTTAACAAGTGTTCCAGCTATTTTGTCCAACCCCTGTATGTTAGGCCAAAATCACAGTCATTCTCCTAGACTTGAAAACAAAGTTAAATTTTTTCAGTTTTATTTCCGAGGTTAGGGTGTTGAATTTTACCCTATTTCTTAACAAGCATTCATACACATCTAAACAAACTAGGCAATCAGAGTTTTACTGTGTGAGTATGATAGACCACCTGTGCCCCCTGGGGTTAGTTAATTTTTTTATCTACTTTTCTATCTTGAAATTGGCCTTTGATTAAAACTCTCACTAAGGAAAGATATAATTCAATGTTAGTGGAAGGCATTTTCCACATTGATGGGTGAAAAACAATTGGAAATGGTGTTCATTAGCTGTGGACAGTTATACCAGACCGTACTCACTAAACAGTTTGTTGGCTTAATATAATTTAGACCACGAAAAACGTGAGTTTTTGCTAATGTGATTGTAAAAGACTTTAATTATCTGCAGTATAAAAATGAAATTAAATTTTCGCTCATCTCAATACTAAAAACCTGGTGATAAATTTCGCCTTATGTTATTTTCTGGACGCAGAGCGCATATGGTGACCCACACACAACCAAGCTTATATACGCGCATGTAAGCGAACAAGACAATCTTTATTTTATAGGCAAATTGATAGAATAATGGTTAAATGACATGCTTTGAAATTCGTTCCACTTGTCTAGTAACTTGTCTTGGAATTATCATGAGTTACAAGTTTTCACACGATAGCTCAAAGAACTGATGACGAATTTGTCCTTTCCAATTCTGATTTGTAATTCTACTGAATGGTGCTCAAGAAGGAGGGACCATCTCTGTAGGGAATGTTGCTTCATGTTCATTAGTCATCGCTAGATTTAAAAGAGTTTTGATTTACTGATTCAAGTTGTTTCATGAACCATTGGCGACAGGTTAAGTCAACACAATATTTTGTTCAATTAAGGAAACACTTCGATTTCGAAAAATTTCGTTTTATTGCAGATATGTTTCTGAAACTTTGTACACGTATTGAAAACGTAGTTTTAAGTCTTTTTTAAGCCCTGGCATTTTTTATTTGACCCATAGAAAACGAGTTATATGAAGAAAACTATTAATTTTTAATTTTTCAAAACACATGTCCTCCCTCAATTTTAAAGCTACGTTGATGTAGTTTCTTGCATTCAATTTTAATTCTATCATGCTAAAAACGATTGGAAATAAAATTTCAGAATTCGTTTTTTTGAGTTATTTATTTATTTATGTTGCTTGACGATTTTTTCCAAATTTTTTTCAAACATCGTTACATATAACTGAAAAACCAAAACAAAATTCAAAATTCTAAGTTTTATCATTTTTTATGAAAATTTAATGTACAAGCGAATGCAAAAAGCCGCAATGCTCTAGCCTCAAAATTGAGGAAGGGGTTAGCAAAAAAACGTTTATTGACATCGACGGAAATGAGTGTTTTGACAGGCGGCGTAGGTTCGCAGCCCAACATTTCAACATTTCCCCTCGAAACGGCCGCAGCCAAACTGAGACTTCTGAGCACTGTCGCATCAGATGCATCTTACTGCTACCGCTATATAGACGTAACAAAGCATGACATTGGCTAACAGAGGCTAATTTGATGATGTAGAAAAGCCTGAGATTGGGTTGCTGGCGCGAGCTCGTCCCTTCCTCTTTGGGGTGGGGGAGGGGGTTTCCCTGTGGTTTCACACTTTTTCGATGTAACCAATTACGCCAGACATGTTTCTGAGAACTTAAATGAAATAAAGCGTAGTTCTGAAATTTTTTTATAATTTTCGATGGTTTTTTCCCTTGATTAACTTTATTGTTCGTTAGGTATACAATTAAGTCACCTGAAGTCCAAAAAGACTTTTTGATGGCTAAAATTTTATAAATGCGTTTTCATTCAACTCCATTGTTAGATGTGAAGGTTCCAATGAGTGTCTGCTGAAGTTCTCAATGAGTCTCTTGAATGCTTCACGACAGTGAATTAGTTCACTCGAGATTCAATGCTTAATATAAAAAAAAATAGTTAATATGGGCTAGATGTTACAGTATATTCTAGAAACGACTTGATAACAGACTGGAGATCAATGATATTAAACGTCGCAAATTACCCTGTCACGATGAGCCATTTAGGAGAAGAGATTGTACTTGGTTGTCATATTTGCTTAATTTTTCGATAGGAAAAGGGATTCAAGATTCATTTTGAAAACTTTGTAAAAATCTCTTCCACGGATCTCCGCGAGGATTGAGTTCCAAATCTTTTTTTTTAGTTCCAATGAAGAGGGGACTATGTTGAGACCGAGCTTTTGAATAATATGGAAGCATGAAGTTACTTCTATTTCGTGTTAAATGGTCGTGATGACCAGTTTATGCAGTTAGTAATTGTTTGAGGTTTTTGTCGGCATCATTGGTCATTGTTTTATACATGAAATTACGTATAAATAGTGTGTAAAGATTCAGAAGTTCAAGTGTTTTTGAACTTATGAATGAAACATTTGTGTGAGCATTAAATTCTAGTTTCTTCACCGCTCTAATCGCTCACTTTTGTCGAGTAAAGAGATTTTTGCTTTTATTTTTATCAGTTTCGTGCCATGCTTCTATTCCGTACTATAGGTAAGGTGAAACGAGCGTTCGGTAAAGTATTTGCAAAGTTTCTTCAGGAAATAAATTTTTCTTTTATGGAATATTCCAATGGATTTTGATGATTTCATTCTAATTTGAGCAATGAGCTTTTTCAAGGTCAGATGTTTATCTGTTATAATACCCATACCCAGTCCGAATTTTTTCGTCAACGAAACGGTAATTATGATCGGTTTTTGTCGTTTATCGAAGTATTCCGATGGTATATATATTACAGCTGATCAACGGTCATTTTAGACTCTAAAAATGCCCGTCGACGATGATGACCGTTATTTACCGTCGGTTTCTGACTGTCGAAATACAACGGTAGAAAGAAACGGTACCTACCGTAGAAATACAACAGTAGAACTACGGTTATTTTCCAGGCTATACTTCATAATTTTGTATAAACGACAATTATAGAGAGTCCATGTCTAAGTTTAATCTAGGACAAGTCAGATAAAAGTATGTCATGTATTACTCGTGGTCAAATGAATTTACATGAATTAGTTTGCGTAACCTTCACATGATGTAATTTGAGCTTTAGTTATTTCATTGTGAAAGTGAAAACTTTAATTCGAAGCAGAGACATTTCAATTGGATTTTCACAAATTTTTTTTCGATATGTATACATTTTAATATGATGTTCAAATTCTTTAACTGATGCTTCAAATGTTTTAAATTTAATTTGAAATGTTTTAATTTTAACTCTTTGTACTTTATTTCAAAAGTGAAACTGTGAAGTTGAAAAGTGCAGGGTAATAATGGTAGTTATATAAAATATGAAAATTCCTACTAAATATCTCATTCATGCCCTGTTATATTTTAATTCCAGTAAACTAAATGTATTTCAGGCTCTCCTCATTTTATAACTCAGGCTTTGAAATATTTATCGTTTTGAAAGAGTTAGAATACGTGAGTACAATTGTTTATCACGTTCGTATTTGAAACAATCCTAAACCTTAATGACCTATTTTCTAATAAAATAATTTTACGTGAAGCGATTAAAAACGAACATATCAATAAAATTCAAAGCATACCTTAATAAATTCACAGCTTTCAATAATGAAATATTTCAAAATTAGTTGATCAACATAGAAAAATTATTGGAACCTTCGTGATTTTCAACTTGCACATGAGCTTAAACGCAATGTCACGGTACGTAATGTCAAGGTATCACATTGCTCGCTGTTGTTCATTGCGGTGGTCCAAGTTTGAGCGTTGGTACTGTTTACTATTTAGATTGCTTCAAAGTATTTAGGTCTAGACATTGAATTTGTTTCATAGCCAATAGTATGTGGAAAAAGATCTAATTTCGTTAGTGTTGGTATTTTAAGTTATTTTGTTGTGTTTGACTGATAACGTGAGATTTCAAAATTATTCCCTGTGCATTTACAAGAAAAAATAGCTTATTATCTATGCTTTTGTGTACACACATCAAAGTTACCATTCAAGTTACTCTACTCATTGGATCTTACAAATTTCATAATGTTGGTATAATAATTATTTGCATTAGTGTGCGTGTAAATGTGAGTTTTCAAAGAGAATTTCTTTCTGGTGGAGAGTAAAACCTTGTGTAATCACTACAGGAAATTACTTTCTAGTAGTATATTTGTTTGTGTAAATTATTTGTACATGCATATTAGTATTAGATTTTTAGACAAAAAGTTATTACAGATAAGGCATCAAAGAGCACAGTTTCCAACTGCATAAAATAGTCAAAAACGATGAAGTTGGTAAGATCTTGTTGTAACATATGTGAAGACATTACAAATTCTATTCTGCATCACTCAGCTGTGTTTTTAGAGATGAAGTGTGGTATTTTTCGGAATCAAACTTTTAATGAACACTAGCAATGTCTTCGGGGAAAATTAAATTTAAAATTTTCTCACACCCACTCCAGCTTATTTGTTCTGATAGTTACTTTCTGATTTGCCTTTGCTAACATGCCACTACCTATCTACAATGTCTTTGCAGAAGCTCAAATTATGTTCTGGATTGCTTGTGCAATAGAAGCATTAGAGGAATGTCATGAGCATTATTAATTCAGAAGATAGTTCTCAACTAATGACAAATTTGAATTAGTTTTTCATAATTTTCAACTTTACAAAATCATTCCAGTTCTTCATGTGTTAAAGTAGTAATAAATTCATTCAACAAATTTATATGAAACCATGTCAATTGTTAAAAAATTCTCTAACTCTGTAGTCTATAAAAAGCGACATTTCGATGTACGAACATCATGTTCAGGCTAAAATTATTCAGAAAAAAGTTTTCAGTCATGTTGATAAAATGCAAATCTAATACTCAAAGCTATATCAAACAAAGTTATAATGTTGGAAATGACAGCACAAGAAAATGACTAGAAACTAAATTTGTACCACAGCAATATGTACTACTGGAGTAAGATTAGGTAACAGTATTAACAAATTTTTAGGATTACACCTAGTGCAATACTGTTACCTACACCTTCATATTTTGCTTTTAAAAAGCTCAAGTTCAATTTAAAAAAACTCAAGTTTAATTCAAAACAAATCAAGTTTAATTTCAAAATTGTCATGTATGTTTTAAAACAGATCAAGTTAAATTTTGAAAAGCTTATGTTTCTAAAATTGTTTACCTAGCCTATGTACTTGACCTTTTATAAATTAAACTTGACCTTTTTTACATCAAAATTGAGTGCTTTAAATTGAATTTGAGCTTTTTTACATTGATCTTAATGCATTTTAAAATTAAACTTGAAATTTTTTAAGTTTACTTGAGCATTTTAAAATCAAACTTGAGCATTTTAAAATCAAACTTGAGCATTTTTAAAGCAAACTTGAGCATTTTTAAAGCAAACATGAGCATTTTTAAAGCAAACATGAGCATTTTTAAAGCAAACTTGAGCATTTTTAAAGCAAACTTGAGCATTTTTAAAGCAAACTTGAGC
>JACJUY010003766.1:0-28615 GCA_014220935.1 Platorchestia sp. MABIK | reverse complement strand
TAAACATCCCAAAATATATTGCAAAAATCTTCCAGTGCCTGATTCTCCTCACTCTCTAGCAATGAACTCGCCCCTTAGAGGAGCACGCGCCTATACCATACGGCCAAGCTACCAGCAAAATCGTAACGCACATAGCTTCGTTCAGTACTATTAGTTCCGGGTAACCCGGTGGTGGCAGCAGACTACCGTCCTTCATTTAAATTTATCTTAACTTATCGTAAAGGAGCAGGAGGTGCGATTAATGCTCAGGGAAAGAAAATACCTCCCGAAGACAAGAAAAGAGTGACTAAAGCAGGATTCATCCACTGCAATGTAAATAGTTAAGATATTTGTTCATCCGGCAATATGGTAGGGGTTATCATTAAAAAAAAAATCCAAAATTTTTATTTAAACCCCCTGAAAAATGTCCTTTCATTTCAAATATTTTTCCTTGAAATATCCTTGAATTGTCCTTGTCTAAAATTTTTCAAACTCTGTGGCAACCCTGACTGTAAAACAATTCAATTCCGTTGTATTTCTTTAGCATTAATCCCTCCAGAATGCAGATTAATAAACATGAAAGCTCATTACTGCATTATTTATTTTAAAATCCCTAGATACATTTTTCATGACATCCTTTGCACGATATTGTTTAATTTTAGGAGGTTAAATCGCAATGTTTTACAACAACGAACAAAACACATTACTCAATTTCATTCACTCCTGAACTTGACAGAAACATCAACTTCGCCTTTGTTGATTTTATCCAGTCAGTGTTTCGTTTTCCTTTCATAGAGCAGAATTAATTCAATTTTCTCTTCGCCGATGTGCTAGGTTAGGCATTGAATATCTCAACCCACATTTTCTAACGTATGAAGTTTGTCATTTCCGACTTATCTTATCGTTGCGCCACAGGAATTTCTGCGACTTTGATTTTGGGGTATTTACTTTTTGCTCGCAGTTCTCATTAAAAAGGTTAAAGATATAGATTTAAAGTATGCAGCATGATGATGTGGCTTCTTGGTACTTAGCTCTAATATATGGTTCCTGGGCTCCAAACAGGGAATGTGTGTTTATTGGGCTTTTGCTCGTTAGTATTTTGCTGGGTATAATATTTTTCCCTAAATGCCACTAATATTTATGCCACAGTTCTGGAACAATAGTGTCGCGTTCTGCGTAGGGCATATGTTTAGATAGGAATGTTTTTTGCCTTCTCAACCTTTGAATTCACAGTACATGCTGCATCAACCTCCAAGTGTCTTATTGTGCTTTAGTCTGCTCTCCTCTTCATCTTTTCGGTCCATATATCACTCCGTATTTCACAACAATTGGTGCTAACTATCGATGTGTACGTGTCAACTAGAGCCCTCACAAAGGGGTATTTAGGGTTGTAAAATATGACAATATGAACATAATTTACCTAATTTAAATTTTTCTACTTCTGTTTCTGCGGCTAATACACTCAAGGAAAAATGAGAGGTTTCATTCTTATGTTTTAATTCTCTCACAGTTTTGGGGGTTGCTCTATCTTAAGTAGCGTATAAATATGTGAAGATAAAAATATAGGTGTTTGTCCTCTCTTTTTACCTTTCGTTTGGTACTGCTCAAAATTTTTTCATTTTCTTGCTCTTATCTATTTCAGAAATGTGGAGCACATAAAAGTTTATTTCATTGTTGCGCTTTTACGATAATCTACAGTCATTTGGTGTAGTATGTCCCATTTCGTTCAGGTTCCACTTAGTTCACGTGTCCTGATATCGGTAACGCAATGTCACCACCGCCTTACTAGTATCTTTATGTACAGGTGTAGCCAATGGTTTTGAGAAAAAACGTTTTCATTTCAGGGTTTATTTCAGAATATACTTATGCCTAATCGTTAACAGTCCTATAATGCAGGGAAATTACTTAGAAGCGAGGTTAAAAAAACGAAATTACTGGGATTTTCTATAAAAAAATTTAAATTTTGTACTTCTAAAAATACCAAAAACCTATTAGTGCTGGTTTAAAAGCTGATACGGGCATTGGAGCTGATTAAAAAATTGTTGCATGTTTATTTTCGAATATTTTGTTTAAAAATTTGATTTTTTAGATTTAAAAAAAATCCACTCCAGATTTAAAATCATGATGATTTCGGAAGAAATTGGGAAAACCATAATTCTTCTCCATCATAGTGGTCTATCAAAAAAGGAAATCGTTGCCAAGAAATTTGTATCCTCGTCAACTGTCAACAGATAGATAAAACAATTCAACGACATAAAATTCATAGTGGCGAAGACAGCCCCTGGCAGGAAAATATTATCGTCGGTTCGTCAGGGCTTTAGTGCGCTACTCGTTACGGGAAAGGACTGCCAGCAGTTCAGAGCTTATGTTAGATTACAAGAGTCTCCAAACTATGGCCCGCGGGCCCCATCCGGCCCGCCACGTAATTTCATCCGACCCGCCAAAACAAATCCATGGGTGGTGACCTTGAAAAAATAATTATCTTACTACTGGTATCGCTGAATTAAATGGTTATTTTTTTCATTTTATATTCCTTCGGCCCATATGAATGTAGAAAATATTTAATGTGGCCCTTACATTGAAAAGTTTGGAGACCCCTGCGTTAGAATGAATGAGGGATAGCGTCCATGCCTCAGCGCGAACTGTTCGACGTCGACTCTTCGACAGCCGACTTGCTTCAAGGAGAGCTGCGAAGAAACATCTTTTGACGATGAAAAAAAATCAAAGACCGGCTCAATTTTTGTAAGAAGTACCAGCATTGAACTGTTGAACAATGGTGCAAAGTCATTTCCTCCGATGAATCTCCCTTACCCTTTTTTTGCCACCTTCGGGAAAAGCCTCGTGCGACGAAGAAAAGGCGAGAGATTTAACAAGCAGTATGTCGTTCCAACGGTCAAGTCTTCTGCCACTCTTTATGTCTGGGGTTGCTTTTCAGGTAAGGGAACTAGAGCACTGATGATTTTGCCCAAAAACACAGCTCTGGATTCAGCCTTATACCTGATAGTCTTACAAGACCATCTCCTTTCAACGATAGTTGGTCAGTTACCCTACAAAGAGGAGAATTACGAACATGATGGCGCTCCCTGTCATTATGAAAGAGTGGTTAAAAAGTTCCTTGATGACAATGGAGTGGAGATTTTTGGTCCATGGCCTGTAAATTGGCCTTGGCTGATCTGAATCCGGTCGAAAATTGAAGGTCGATCATCAAAAGTCGAATGAACAAGAAGAAGCCAACTAATTTAGAGCAACTTGGAGCCTTTATTGAAGAAGAGTGGAGGTCCTTTGATCATAATATCATTGAAAAATTAGTAAAAAGCATGCCAAAGCGCATCGAAACAGTTTTGAAGAAGCGTGGTCAACATTGCATTTAGTGAGAATAATAACTTTTAAGTTTTGCAGGTTATTAACAATTGTTTGTGGGCAATTTATGTTTTTAGTTATCCTTTGTAACGTATTCCGGAAGCTACCAATTAAAAACTACGCAAGACTATACCTTAGTTTTAAGAGAAAATAGAAAAACCCACTTTTCCCAAAATCATTGGCCACACCTGTTCACTCAGACTCGAATCGTTTACTGCGGTCTCCGCACCCTTCTACAACTTAAGCGTAGGTCTCCGTTTTCGCCTCAGGTTGAAATTTTAGTAATAGCACAGAACATTTACCTAAGTCTATTATATGGTCTGTGGTAATAGTTTCACCTCAGGATTCTTTAGCTGGAACTTTAATAAAGTTACAACTTCTATTGTTGACAGCAATTTGACACATTTAAATGCACCTGTGAATGATTTCAAGAAAATACGGCCATAACAATTTTTGCACTGAGGATTCGTAAAATGTATCTCCGGGAAAAAATTACAAGGTACTCACTTTCAAAACTGTTCAGGAATTTTAGGTTTGGGAGTTTTCGATCATTAATTTTTAATTGGGCAATAAATATCGCACTCCAACATTCTAAAATATTTTCAAATATTGTTTCGAGTCTTTATTTTGTATCGAACAATCGGCGCATTCACTAATACTAATTAATAGTATTATTCAGCATGCTAGAGAGATATTCACTAGGTGTTTCGCTATTACCGACAAAGAGGAAATTTTTACAGTAGTAAAATAAAAACCCTGAAATTTTACATACGCCAATATAGCTAGAGGACGTATATGTGGGAAAACAGTACTTTTTGAACAATTCATTTACCACAAGCAAGAGAGCAGTAGAATGTTTCTCAAGTCTACAGGAGTACAATGAAAACATTTGAGTATAGTTACTTGTGGACCGAATAAGTTCAGCGACTTCTGGGGCATCCCAATTGTCAATGCTGTTTTAAGGATTACAATTATGTTTAACCTAATTCACTTAACCTAGTTGCATACTAGACTGATTGATCAATGAATTTGATTTTCCAAGATTTGATGCGATGCTTAATTTTACAAAAAAGTTTAAATGGGCTAGAAGTGTACAGTTTGTATATTCTACAAAAGATTAAGATCAAACCTGAGACCTGTGTCATTAATCATGGTAAATTACCCTATCAAGATGAGTCATTTAGCACGAAAGATTTGACTAGATTACCTTATGTGATTAATGTTTGATAGGAAGGATTCAAAATTTGTTCTCAAAGCTTTGTTAGAACTTTTTTCACGGATCTCAACAGGGATTGCATTCCAGGTCTGAGTTCCAACGAAGAGGATAATGTGTTGTAACTGAGCTTTTGAATAATAAGGAAGCATGAAGTTACTTCTATTTCGGGTTAAATGATCATATATGGCCAGTTTGTACAGTTAATAATTGTTTGAGGTTTCTGTCGCCATCATTAGCCAGTGTTTTATGCATGAAATTAGATATGGAGAGCTTGTACAGATTCAGAAGCATAAGTATTTTGAACCTTTGAATGAATCATTTGTACAGCATTATATCTAATTTTCTTACCTCTCTAATGTCTTTTTTTTGCAGCACCGCCCAGCATAAAGAGCAAATTGATTTTATCTTTATGAGTTCCTTGCCATACTTCTATTCCGTATTGTAAAAATGGTGAATTTAGCGTTCATTCAAGTATAGTTAAAGCTTCTTCAGGCTGATATGTGCAATTCGCTCTTTGAAGGTGTAGGGGCGACACTGCCGGCCTTCCGCACTTCTTCCCGGTGACGTCGGAAGACATAGATTAATCTTCTATTTAGCCTGCGATGTTTCGCAGATGGTACATTTTTCGTGACCATAGAAGGAGCCTGCTGTAGTCTCCTTCTAAAGTGTTGTTATTGTTACTTGTTTCTTGTAGCTCACGTAGTTAAGCCCTGTCTCTAATTTGTTCTTTTTTTTATTCTAGACTGGAACCGTAGAACCCTGGTGAACTTAACTATTATAATCACTGGATATTGTCACCGTTTCTGACGAGTAAGTTGTCTACATCAGTCTTTTCTTTTGTGATGGGAGGGCCCGAGCTTAGAGTTAGGGAGGCGTTCTTTGTGTTGAAATTAATTGTTGTAATATTAAGAACTATCTTTTTTCCGGTTCATTGCGTTCCGCTTTCAGCACTTACTGTCTACGTCAACTTGATCTTATTTCATAACCTTCCTTCTCGGTTATTTGTACCTGTGACTTTTCTAGATAGGTTCCGCGTTACCTTAACTCTAGGCTAGATGGTGCCTTTTTCCTTCCTCTCTTTGGATCACCTTTGTTGTGGATGAGTAGGCTTGGACTGGCTGGTAAGCCAGTCTAATCTAATCTAATCATTTATGTCTACTACATTTGTTATTTAAATCTGTTCTATTTGCCGTGTTTGAAGCCAGCTCCCTTTAGACCTGCTCGTGAGACTTTCCCTCGCCGATAATTAGAGGTTGACTCAAGCTAGCCGCTGACAGTGCTAAAGTGGTGTGTTTGTCCGCAGGCTGGACTTACCCTGTGCCATGGGGAGCCACGCTCGAGTTGGTTCTTGTCCTCATCTCGTCTAGTCTAACTAGCTTGTTGCCTGGTGCACCTGCATGCCTCATCTCACTCACAGGTCCTGCGTGCCCTATCCTGCACGGGTCCTGTGGCCGCTGCTGTACTCGCCCACCACCACTGTTCTCCACCTGCGTCCTGCATCCTACATTTATTTACCATAAGTTAAGATATTTACTTTTCTTTACGCAATCAATAAACTTATTAGTTGTTCTCGTGTTTCCATTCCTGATGCGGTCGGAGTGTCGAGTGGGTTTTAGCCTGACATCCCCACACAATTAGAGCTGAACGAATCCATCCGTCGCTTGGCCCTGACAGAAGGTCAGATGTTTTTCTACTATAGTGCCAAAGAAATCACAGGAGGTGATTTCTTCAATTTCACTATCACCAATCTTAATGCGTGGAAGAGAAGCATTTCTCTTGTTTGAGAATATAATGTATTTGTCTAACCGATATTGAGGCTAATTACATTAGTTTTAAGCCACATTGGAACTTTTTGCACCTCATAATCTATACTCTGCCCAATTAGAATTGGATTTCATTGGGAACAGCCGTCGAACGCGTACTGTCGTCGGCTAAGAGTATGAATTCTTAAGTGATATAGATTTCACTATTTCGTTTACAATGATCAAAAAGAAGAGAGGATCAAGGGCGGACCTCTGTGGTACTCCATTGCTGACTGTCGGTATAGTTCAGACTGCTCATCGGCAATGACAACGTACTGCTTCCGATTTGTTAAGTATGGTTTGAATCGATCATGTGCAACTCCTCTAATGCCATAACAGTGTAGTTACGAAAGTAAATAGTTTTTGCCCACTCAATCGAATAAGAACGGAGAGAACAAGCTTTCTTTTATCTACAGGGTGTTCTCTAACTCGTGGTTCAAACGTTGACATTATGTATTGAAACCCAAAATAAGCACATTTTCACGAAAAACGAAACGTCCAAAAATGATTCGTTATCGAGATATCGAATCATTGAAAATTATTTGATTTTAGGGAAATTGCTCACTTTCTTGAAGACCCGCTATATGGCAACATTTGTTAACCTGTCATCTGCTGTCGGTGAACGCTGTGTAACAATCCTAACAACATGGATTATTTAACAAATTTTGAAAAGACAGATATGATCTTAACATATGGTGCGGCAAATGGCAATGCTAGAAGGGATGCTGGACTGTATGCAGATCGTTTTCCCAACCGCCATTTGCCTGATCATCGTAGTTTCACAAGATAGCATCAGCGGCTACGGGACACAGGTAGTTTTGAGGTAAACAGAAGAAATGTTGGTGGTCCTCTTCCTCAGCGAGCTCGCGCTGATAACGAAGAGCGGATATTGCAACATTTTGCAGCAAACCCACGTACAAGCACTCGAGCCTTGGCAAATGCACTCTGAATACGTTCTTACTTGCTGGTATGGCAAACTGTCCATGGCAACGGCATTCACCCATACCATTTTCAGAGAGTGCAAGAGCTCAATCCAGCTGATTTTACCCTCGAGAACGGTTCACACGTTCGATTATGAATAAGTACCAAGAGGATAATGAGTTTCTAAAGTATGTGCTCTTCCCTGATGAAGCAACGTTCAGTCGCTGTGGTATTTTTAACACACACAACTTCCACATGTTGCATAATGGAAACCCTCACGTTGTGCGGCAGAGTAATTACCAACACCGGCTCAGTGTAAATGTGTGGGCTGGTATTGTCTGTAACAATTTAGTCGGGCCATATTTGCTGCCTGAGCGTGTAACAGGAGATTCATTTGAAGTATTTCTAAGGAAGGTTTGCCTGGCTTACTTGTCAATGTGCCTTTGGCTACTCGACGACAGATGTAGTTCCAGTACGACGGTGCTCCATCACATTACTCAATGAATGTGAGACGATACCTAGACCGTACATATCCCAACAGATGGATAGGACGTTCTGTCCCAGTTTCATGGCCAGCGAGGTCTCCAGATATGACACCTTTAGACTTTCACCTATGGGGGCAAATAAAGAGTTCAATTAATTTTACGAGACCTCAGTGTAGACAGAGATGGATCTTGTTGGATGGCGAGCGGACGCAGCAGGATGCATTGAGGATGATCCGCGAGTGTTCGATCGTGTTCGGGAATCGCTTTTGCGTAGGTTTCAGATGTGTATTGACGAACAGGGCCATGATTTTGAACAATTCTTGTAATTTCAAATTTGAAATAATTAAAGTTAATGAAATCGGATGAGTTTTAATTACCTAAGACTCGGAAGACTGTCCCCACCAGAGTTAGAAAAGCACACAAATGTTGCCGTATAGCGGGTCGTCACAATTAAGAAAGTGAAAAATTTCCCTAAAATCAAATAAATTTCAATGATTCGATTTCTTGATAACGAAGCATTTTTGAGCATTTCGTAATTCGTGGAAATGTGTTTGTTTTGGGTTTCAATACATAATGTCAAATTTTGTACCATAAGTTAGAGAACACCCTGTATATTGGAATAAAGGTGTTGTAAATAATTTAATGTAGCCTGTGTTGTAGACTTTTTGAACGAATACCAAATTGTTTATCATAATGAAATGATTTTTGCTTTAGATCAGAAAACGCTTTTTGTATGCCAGTTTTTGAATACCATACGAATGATGGGTTGTACAGAGTTTGTAATTGTTGACACAAGTTTTTTCACCACTTTTAAAGATAGTGCTCACTCTGGCAATTTTGAGAGAGCTTGGGAAAATACCTAAGAAAAGCGACTGGTTTATAGTATTGGATATAAATGGTGCTATTACATCAGCTATAACTTCGAGTACTTTGCTGAGAAGATTTTTAACTCAGTTAATTTATTTTTCAAGTGGTGTATTCACGCTACAACATCGAAGGAATTAGTAGGCGAAAAAAAAGAGTTGTGTTCACGAACATGATCCAAGTATCCAAGTGGTCGGTAGGTCACTAGAAAAACCTTTAGCTATATTTTTTCATATGTTTAAAAATAAAGTTGCAGAAAACTTTTGCGATCTCGTTCTTTTTGTGATATTTTATCTTATCTTGAAAAATGGATTCAGTCGTTATGGTAGTACTATTATTTGGTTTATAGTAATAATTAAGAAGACATCAGGTTTTTTAATATTAGTCTTAAATTGAGTGAATTTACGCGTAAAGTAGTTTTTTTTACGTTCTTATTCGATGTGTAACACAATTCCTAAATCTGTTACAGAACTCATAATGGTGCTTGTAACGTCTGTCTTATGTGTAATGCTTATAAATGTTCAGTGAAATGAGTCTCATGAAACACTTTTTGTGTGTTTATAAGTCAACTGAATGTTACTCGTGTAACAATACAGCAGGATTTGTGTCTTAAACAAGTTAATCGGTCCCCGAGCTACATTTCCCATTCATATCTTGTCATGTCCGTGAATACTGATGTATTGGTGAAAACGATCTTATGGGAAACTAATATTCACATTTGTTATATGAATATTTTTAGAAAACTCTGTACAAGGTTAATTATTCACTAATTCAAAATTGTATTTTAGGAGAGTGGAGGCAATTATTTTGTTTGAGTATCCCTGTGAAAACGTTTTCTTTTATTAATTAGGTACAACTGTATTGATTTATTGGTTCACACCAGATTATTAACTTTAATTTCTTCCTTCGGCGAAAGTATTTAACTTTGAAAATAGAAATCATGCGTGCTGTTTCATGATTAATCATCAAGAGAGGGAAAGGCGTGCTGTTTTAGTCGTGTCTCGTTCAGTTTGAGTTCATCGTAAAAAAATCTTCTCCGTACTATACATAAGAAATGCATGATTTTCCGATCTCTGTTCAATGTTCTAAAAATTACAGAAAAAACACATTGAAGAGCGATTGATGTAATGGGATAAATCCCTCGGATACTTCAAAGAACGAAGGATTTCTCACTCTCAGTAGCGTGAAGTCGTCTCTCAGAGCAGGTAGTCTGCAGGTTGTGGTGGGCCGGGTTTCAGAAGCACACCTGTAATGAGGATCCCAGATCCACTTCGCTGTCGAATAACTTTGCGGACGTTGTGCTCCGATCCATAAAAGAAATTAAATTGGAGTGAGTAGCAAAAGAAAATGTTGAGAATCATTTTCCGAAATTTTCGTGTGGTGTCTCAGCATTTGTGGTGAGCGCTCAACAAATCAAGGGAATGGCTTACTGGCGGAGTGTAAAAAGATACGCACTTTGGAACATAACTTTTATGCATAAAAATTACTAATGTTTTGAGAACGTTACAACTAAGCAAGACGATATGAAGTGTAATTTGTTGAAAATTACTTTCAAAAATTTTGTCAAATGCCGAAAAGATGTGAATTGACTTGAAAAATAAAGTAGACCATGCCTCTAACTTTGAGGACTGGGAAAATGATGTTTATCTACGTTGCTCATCTTCATGTGCTTGAATGGCACCCTCGGGTGGAGCTGAACTGATTCTGCTACTCTCGAAAACGAACAATTCTGATACGAGAGCTTCCATCTAGTTTACAACTAAGCTTCTATAAATGACTAAGAAAACATTTCAGCTTTCTTTTCCTGATATACTTTATGAACAATTATTATTTAAACATTGATAAAACAATTTAAGACGTCACTAACATGTGAAATCATTTTCAGGATTAAAAGAACCAAGCCCCAATATTTTTCCTGTGATAGCGAAGATCTTCAGCAGAAGACGTCAAGCTGTGAATTTTGGAAGTAACTTTTTATTGAAGATATCCATGAGCGTGACAGTTAAATCGACGGATTGAAAACTTCAGCACGTCTTTGTTATGCAGCGGTCAGACGAGCGAAGGAATTATTAAGAAAGCTGTCTACTTCAGGGAAGAGGTTGTTTCAGTTCAGCTACACAGATTGACGAAGAACTTTTTGCTTTCTTTTGTGACTCTTCGAATTCTCCATTGACGTACACCCAAACTTGTACGAGCTCAGACGACAACTTTAATTTTAAAAGATAATTCCAAAACAACCGAAAAAATGCGTGCGATCGGCCTCTGGTTGATCATGATGATGAACGTCATGTTTTTCGGCATGGCGGGCTACATGTACCTCATGTGGGCCCAGTACTGGCGGTACTCCGGGTACCGGAGCTCGCTCTCTGAGTCTGGCGCCTCCTACAACGTCTCTCGGTCCTTTCTGCCCAAAGTATTTAGAGGTCAGAAACGTAAACGCATGTTTCAGCTCTCCAGCAGTTGAGGTTTGCATGCACGTCATGGCGCTTCAGAAGTTGAGATTTGCATGCTCGTCATGGCGTTTCAGAACTAGAGACTTGCATGTGCTCTGAGGAGAGGGCGCTAGCCCTATGAATGATTCAATTGTTCACAAAATTTAAATTTTGTCGTATGATAAATAAAAGAACCAGAGTGCCAACCTCGATCATATTATCTGTGTATTAAGAATTTAAGAAGTTAAGTTTTAAATGTAGACGTTTTGGAAATATCCCATCTTCAGAACGTCTGAAAACGTCGAGTGAAAATGTAAAACTAACTGAAAGTAACTTTTGAAAGGAACTGTTGCTTTTGACATAAAAGACTGCATGTAACCAGCTACAAAATTTGATGTTGATATCTTTTCAGCGGCACTCTCGTTCTTAGAAGAAATCCGGGCACGTTCAAACATTAAAGTGGCTGTCCGAAGAAACACTAATATTCACAATAATTATACGATTGGGAGCTGTTCCTCAGATCAATACAGGCTAAACACTATGTCCATACACGCCTCAGTGCTGTACGCTGCTCAAAAGCTCAGTGTTGTACGCTGTTTTTAAAGTGAACAATGGTGTTGAATAATTTACGTCCTTACAATGAGAAATGCACACGCACTCGTAATCTCATCTGTCATTATCTCGAAGACAAAAAATTACGTAAGCAAATAGGACGAGTAGGAATACATTTACAGCAATGAACATACTCGTGCCTACTCACGAGTACAATAAAACACGTTATCCATTTTTCACTATACCACATCATTTTCAAGTTTTGACGATATAGAGTATAATTTATTGTTTGAAAGTTTCTTGGTATGGTCTGTTTGGGACTACGGATATTCTAGTATTTTAATTGAGATAACCTGCTCTAAAATAGGTACAAATATTGAGTAGTAAATCCAATTTCGGAATTTTATTAGACTCTTTTATTTTATGGGTGATTCTAGAGCAGGTGCTTACAGCCGTTATTCGCCCTGCACCCAGAAGAAATTTCATTCGAACCTCGTAACCATTGTTTCTTATATATGACAACCATTTATTCACTGTCTAATTTCTCTTCCAAAATATTGCATTGAGAACGTCGCATGCACAGGGTATGCAAAAGAATCAGCTATTAATATTCCTCTTTCTTTTTATATAATTGGACTCAACTTGAATATTTTTCGGAAAAATTCTGAATTCTGATTCACCTTTGCCTACATATGTCCTGGTGACAGATTCTTGGGTTTGTCAGTTATACTGTAATGAAAAATGAATAAGATTAGTAACGTAGCTGTGGCCAACCAATGCTTTTTAGCTATTGGAAACTTTGTTGACGATTTGACTAATTATATAGCACTGATGTTCTGTACATAAGGGAATAACTGAAAACTTTCATCATAAATGTAGTTCCTGCTAAGCATCGAACGATCGATGTTCTCACGAAGTTTGAATCATTGAGACACACATGAGACGTATAAGACGTAGAGAGAGAAAAAGGTTAAGGTGGAATTTTTGAAATTCTTGGACGGGCTTGAAGCCAGTGATACAAACCTCATGCCACAGTCATTAGAGAGTGAGGAGAAGGGAAATATGTAGAGGTTTGCTCACATAATTCTGGCTAGGGAAGCGAAAACTAATTTGAGAACTATGTTTCATATATCCTGCAAAAGTACACTCTTGGTTAAGGTAAAACGACAGCAAGTCAGGGAATAATGGTTCGGTACAGACGTAGGTTAAACTTTGCTTAAATTCACAACGACATATCGTAGTAACAAGGCAAACATAACTGTAAGGAAACACTCTATTCGAATATCATAGGTTTATTAGGCAATTTCAAATTTTTTCACGTAATTTCTTGGCAGTGATTTAAATTTTAGCGTTTACTGCAGACAGACACCAAGCGCCGGCTCCTCAAGCCCAGACTGCAGGTGCCACGTAGAACGCAGAACGGCACGAAGAGAAGCCGGTCGTGTCGAGGACAAGTGCGGAGAAACTCAAGGAACACACTAGGGGCGAGATCGAAGATAGCTAACTCCGGTGTATGCTATGGGAAAAGTAATGGAAAATTAATTCACAGCCAAGCATTAGCTATTAAACCGTTGAAGTATGCCTAAATGAAACGAATCTGTTGCTGGCAAACAATTTACCATAGGAAGTGTATGAAGGCGATCAGAGCAAATGGGGAATAGGCCAGCAGCAGCTGGGTGATGCCCTGGTGACGGGTTCTTGGGCTCGTCAGTTATACTGTAATGAAAAATTGGTAAGATTAGTAACGTAGATGTGGCCAACCGATGCTCTTAGCTATTGGAAAGTTTGTCTACAATTTGACCAATTATATTGCAGTGATGTCCAGTACCTGATCTTTACTTGGTCCGTCCAGTTTACGAAAACGTTTAATCGTTAAAAGGCAAAGAAAGAAATCAAGCTGTATTTCTCAGTGGAGTAAATATTAGGAAGAAGAGGCTCAGGAAAGAGTCTATACACTTTAATAACAGGAGAGCTTATTTCAACCAACTAGTTCGAGTTAAACATAAAACTCTTTATTAGTGATGTTAACTAGTTTGAGTAAAACAAGCGTGTGATTAGAACGTTTTAGGAAAAAGTACACGCACACTATCTAATATACAACAGAATACAATATAAAAGCCAGGCAGAAAAAATTAATAAGCATAAATAGAATAACGTCAAAGAACTTTTCCTCGTCGAAGCTTCGAACTCACAGCGTTCAGCCACAATGAAATACATAATAACAGTCTTCCTTTCCTTTAAAGTTGATACAGACCAGCGTGGATAGCAGCAAACCCTGCCTCGTGCTCAAGGGCTATGAGCAATAAGCTCTAGTAAGTTAAGAGAGTCACGTAAGGCTGGCCGAAGGGGAACAGTTCGGACACGGTTCCTGTGTGCGCTGCCTCGAGCGACTATTGGTTACAATGATGTAGGATACAATGATACTTGCGGCCGCTCCTAGAAAACTTGTGAGGAAAATTCACATTAGCGCACAAAAATAGGGTCCTAAATCTTATCTCTAAATTTTAGCACGATTTGTAGCTCCTGGAGCTTCAACAGAATTTTGAGTATGTTTCAAAATCCCATCCGTAAACTTTTCTCTCACCTTCATTCCTTCACTCGAAGAAATGCAACTCGACCTCATGAAAAAATTATCTTTCTTCGCACACCTGATAACAGTCATGGAGCTTTACACATTTCTATTCCATTCACTGAATTTGATGCCATGACAAAGTTCTGTCATACCCTTCAAAATAGAATAAAATTTCACTGGGGAACAAAAACAAGATGATTCGCCCTATCCCGGTCACTGTCAAGTCCCACACCGAGGAACACCAGTTCTCAGAGGCGCAAAAGTATATAGACGAGAAGCAACATCTCCATCTACAACCCTCAATCTTCATACAAAAGCAGTAATTTATTCTTTTTAACGCAAGGAAGTGGCCAGTTCACATCTCTATGACAGTTTTTTGTATTGACAGTAATACGTTTTTGACACCATTAGTCTGGGTTCGCTCAGGACATTGTAAAACCCTGTCCTTAGAAGTATTTTAGAATTTGAATGCGGCAGTTCCGTCTGACCTCAAATCCTTAAACGTCGTTCGCGAGAATTACACACCTAATACTGCTCAACTTAGCAATGTATAGCTTTGTTTACTTTGTCTAGAAGTCAAGAATTTGATGCAAGAATTCTAAATTAAGTTCCTGTTGATTTAAGTATTTTTTAGTCGATGCTTTTTTCCATGAACTTGGATTGTAATAGTGCAACAACGTACAAGTATTAGAGCGACTGATGATGAGTACTAGCGCAGTGTATGTTTTCTTACGGTGCACCCTTGAATAATTGTTATGAGTTGTCACTTTAGCTCTCAGCGAATGACTTCGACGTATGTGCTCGCAGTTATTCCCCAATCTTTACGCGATTAATGACACCTTGGCTTAACCCGACCTCAAACAATTTTAAAAAGGTATTCTGAAGTCTCTAACGAACCCCAATATTTTTAAAAGACCTCTGTTACACACAACCATGTTAAAGATCTCTAGGCAGTGCAAGGAGTGTTTGCTGCTCTGCTGGTTTGACGGAAATTAATTCAAAGAGGAATTTTTTCTACATGTTGATTTAAGCCGCAATCTTCTTGACTCTTTGTAGCCCTTTTCCTATTTTAGAGTGCGCGTAAGTGCATGTTATTTATTTATGATGTAATTTGCACAGTAGGACTGCTAAAATCTATTCAGAACTTGAATTAGGTCGTTAGCTTCAATCGATATTGGTTAAGTTTGGTGCTAAACTCTGTAGCTAGATCACTCAGTTGCCATTTTAGGCAGATCATGCAATTGCTGTGGCAGTCATCTAACAAACCCACATCAGATAAAAAAGGACCATATGTTGAGAAAAAAAGAATAAATAAAAGGGTAAAAAAGAAAAAATAAAAAGAAGAGATAGAAAGAAATATGTTCAAAAAAATGCTATGATGGGTCTTATTTTTTTCGAATTTGTCCCTAACGTTTTCTTTGAACGGCTGAAGCCTTCTCATTGAAGAAAATTATTTTTCTTCGTAGATGGGACTGAAACGATCCAAGTTCGCCGCGGCCGGCCTCCGCTGCATCCCCGACCTCACTCGACAGAAGTGGATGACTCAAACAACATCGTGTCCATGTCGCTCACGCCGAGCGACCAGCAAGTCGAACGCCTGTACGCGTCTGACAGCCACAACGTCAACACTAGACGGGAAAATGAAAAGAAAAAACGTAGAAAGAAACGAAGGAAGCTTGCCTATGAAGAAGATGATGGAGATGAGTTAGATGAAGATTACCATGAACCTCCTCCGCCACCGTCAACTACACCCATGCCTTTGCCGCAGCTCCAGAAATTAATTGCAAAACACAAAACGGGCTTGACCGTCAATTTAAGAACTTTTCAGATGGACGGAGGAAATATTCTCTTCAAGGTGGGTGGGTAAGAATCTACTGAATGAATGCGCTAGTACGTCGTAACTGGACATTTCTTGGTTAGTCAAACAGCCCAGTTCAGAAAGTAATCAAACATTGCTTGAAATTGAATGTTTTTTTTCGGTTAACTTCCACAAGGAAAACTGGTCAACTCTCATTCATCCGAACAAAATTTGCTCGCAACTACATTTACCTCATCAAACTCCGGAGCACTGACAGACCAACGTTAGTTTTATAAATAAATAAAATAATCATCGGGCACTAATTGATCTGACAGCGTTAGAAATAACTCGCAAATGTTTCTCGCATGTCAGTGTAGCTGTCAGCCTGTGCGACGCGAACGAAAAGTATACAAGTTTTTTCTCTGTGGTGCGTGCTTTCAGATAAGGAAGCTTACATTTTAATTTTTTTCACTATCCATACAAATTCAATAAAACCATTATAGAGAAAACGATTGAACGATGGTGTACTTTTTGGAAATTGAAATTCTATCATGCAATTACTACCTTTCAGAACTTATATTATGCTCCTTGGTAGGTTGTTTCCACTGCTTCGCCATCAGTTATTATGTTCTTTTTGTGTGAATTTTCATCCCAATCCGGCATATCGTATCGTACGTTGAAGTTGATATTTTTTTTCCACCGAAATCAATTTGTCTTAGGAATCATTTCAATAGGATATTTGGTATCCGCTGCCCCCTAGCAGAAAAAGCATCCATGTAAAATGTTGTCCTTATGATATAATTATGAACATTTACATAACCATAGCGAAGTGAGAGTTTGGAGTGCGTCATTGGAAACAACTTACGTTGAGGAAGGCAAGCGGCATCTGTTGGGTGCATTGCTAACTTCGTATCTACCGTCGTGCGCAACAAGATGTTCATGGTCGATGTTCATCGACCATATGCAAGGCGTCCCCAAAAATGTACCTACTCTTTTAGTGCCCAGAACTAGTGTATTTTGTTTCGATGTAGGTGCTTATCACTTTGACTGCGACGTGCGCCACCGGTGGTACACGGAGGTAATTTTCATAATGCTGCTGACCGTCCAGTAGTCGCAAACTCAATTTTCATAAATACTTAATCAAAGCTAAATGAAGGCGCGATTCAGTTCATGTTTGGTAATTTCAAAGTAGTTTACTACAATTGATTTTAAATTTGAGTTTGGCATTGAACTTAATTTTTAGTAGTCGCAGTCAAAGTGTTATTCATGTAGCCTAATGAATTCAATCAAGGAAAAATTATTAAATGTAAGAAAATTTGATGTCACAAAAAATCCCAGTTGCACGAAACAAAACAAAAACGAAATAAACAAGAGTAATCGTCAGTCAGAGGATGGGTACATTATTCGGGGACACCTTGAACACTTGCCGGAGGCACGCTGCAAGAATGAAATGCATGGCTCAGACAATGTCGAACATTTACTTCATTCAATTTTACACACCAACATAATGGTGGCTCTTCCTCCCAACGGTTTAGTAGCTCGCATTCATGAAGTAGATCGGCTGTGGTTTATGCCCCTTAGACTGACCTCATGATATACGAGTATATAGGTTGCTTTCTACCATTTCTGCAGTCACCTATCTAGCAACACAGTAGGAGCGAAATCGAAATTTCGCAGTTCACGTGAATTATTGCAACACACACACATGGCTCCAGAGGTATAATTTAGCTTTCAATGCAACCTGTTGAGGTGAGTCAGTTCATCTCTTGTTCCATTTAGTGGATGTTGACTCAGTGACCTGACTCTCCTTTGAACGTACTTTCCATTTCAGCACGAGAATCGCTATGGTGTTCAGTACCCTCGTGAGCCGCCAGTGGATCCGTCTAAGATGAGGCCCTTCAAGGAAGGGGACATATACCCTCAGGCCCCGTCACGCGAAGAACTTATGAATGCGCTGAAGGGAGTCGAAGTGAGGACACTGAGAGATGGAGATGAGCCCTTCACCAGTGAAGGGGTTGCCAAGTATTTCCCCTCCACCGAGATCCTGGAAGGTCGCCATTTCAACACTTGCATCGTAGTGTCGTCAGCAGGGTCACTCAGAGGGTCAGGACTCGGGAATTTCATTGGTGAGTTAATGGCGCGAATGAAATGTTTTTGAAAATTTACTTGCCATGGAACTGTGTAGGTTGGACGAGACGAGGCTAGCGAGGGTGAGAGTCATGTACAAAATATACAATCACTAGCTGATACTGCGTTTACTTTCAGTAGAGAAAATGCATCAATGATGCGTATAGTGTTGAATAGAGAAAAAATCTAACGGACTCGGCCTGTCTCTTGCTGAGCTTCTAATTATTCAGTAATGTAGCTAAGAAATTTAGCGTTAAAACAGTTCAAAATTTTTTGAACTTGGCTGTATGGGCTGTGAGAAAATTAAAAAGTTCTGAAATTATCGTCTACAGTGGATTTTAGTGAAATTGCCTTCAGCCCTAATGCTGAGATCAAGATCTTTATTGTACGTTAAAATTTGGAACAAGTTACTACTGGACAGGCTTTCATTTTATTTTCATTTTTTGAAATACCTTCACACAACGAAGCTTCAGGCTGTATCTATGTCTAAGTACAAGTTTTTTGTTTATAATCAACGTATAATTGCCTTCCAGACTCACACGACGCAGTGGTGCGCTTCAACCACGCACCGGTGCGCGGCTACAAGCGCGACGTGGGCAGCAAGACAACCCTCAGGATTATCAACTCGCAGATCGTGGCCAAGTCTGAATACAAATTCTGGGACTCAAGTTTGTACAAGAACGTCACGCTTCTTGTGTGGGACCCTTCCAACTACACGACTTCACTGAAAGAGGTACATGCAGCCAGATGAACGAGATAACCATGTGCACTTCTTTCGACACACTTTGTGGGGTTTTGGGTCCACAAAATCACATAATCATGGTAACCAGATATAATCTTCTACGTGGAGTTTTTAAATTACTAAAGGTTTCAATCTAGATTCTTGGAGAATTAACATGCAACCAATTTCGTAGCTCTTTAAACGAAAAAAATACTCGATCGGCGCTCGACATTTTTCGGCTGCAAGGAGAACACATATTTTTATAAGTTAGTGAATTCGAACCATGAAAATGGTGTCTCGCCTTTACAGGCTAGTCATTCTCTACTAACGCTATGTAAGCATTGAAGCAGGAAGGGTGTCAGCATGATTGAAGACAAGCCCAGATTCAGTTACAGTATAGTCCTACAATTCGATACTCTGGAAATTCTACACGCATGACATTTCCATCTGCAATGTGAGGAATTTAGTGGGACAGTTGTATTACGTATTTGTAATCAACACTTTTGAGCAGGTGTACAATCAAGTGTACAATGTATTGCGAGAACATCTGGTGTAAAACATGCAAAAATTTCCTTGAAGTTTTTTATAAGCTGTTACACTGAATTTAATTTGTTTACCTTTTTGTCGATTTTTAGCAATAGCAAAAATGAACACAGGTATGAAGGTTTAGTAAAATTCGTCGGTTATGAAGTTAGGCAGATTTGTATTCATGGAAGAAGTCATTCGTTGAGAGCTGTTTCTTCATGAGTTAGCCTCAGAACGAAAATTTCTCTATTCCTGCTTATAATCAATTCATAAATTTTCAAATTTTGCTTCTTGATATCAGTTTCCCCCAGGATAGAAAGGTTTTTATCTCTTTGAAATTATTATAATGATTTCCTTCGGCTTCATTGATTTTTCCACCATTCAAGAATTTTTTTTTTCGTTCAATTCTAGAGGTGAATATTTTCTTTTCATATTTGAATCTACATTTAGAGTATTTCTTCTAACTTGTATAGATTTAATAGAACCACTCACAAACTTGAAGACACGGAAATTCACATTTGTAACTCAGTAACTCATTCATAACCGAAGTGTAAAACTTTGAAATTTTACTGTGATTAGAAATATGCAGTTTTTATTCTTCGTTAATGTGGCTCATACACTGATCTAAACTGATAAACTAATCTAGGCTCTGAAGCCAACGTTTTTTGCTTTGACAGTTTTTGTCTTACAGTTTCATAATAAAAACGAAATAAACGCATTATATCTTGTAAAAATTTCATTCTCTTTACAAAAGAATCAGAGAAAATTTCAATTGCTTCATTTCAATTTTAGCACCTTATTTTGTAGAGTGGTTTCATTTCAGTGGTACGTTCGCCCTGACTTCGACTTCTTTCCCGAATATTTCCGGCGCCGCCTCATGCTGCCTCACGAGCGCCTGCATCTGCTGCACCCAGCCAGCCTCTGGAACATCTGGCGGGTGATGCAGAGGTTCACGCGCTCCCGTGTGCAGCCCAACCCTCCCAGCTCTGGCTTCTTGGGTGCGCACAGTACAACACACAACATAAATGCTATGAATACGGGCGCACTAAAAATCGCTGACTGATGTAGTAGACAGGATCGGTTCCTTTGTCTTGTGGGACGATGGTGTTAGGTCACTAATAAAATACTAATTAAATTATTTTGACATTGGTAAATGGTAAATATTTGATGTAGGAATGCCATCTATTTGCGCCATAGACTCAGAGCTAATGCTGTGAGAGGGAAAATGTGAGCTGGTATAATAGGTATAATTTATTCAGTATATAATAATACACAACTGTTGCTTGGTTGGTTGGATGGTCCTTTTTTTCAGGCTCTTGGGGATGCTTAATGACTGTATCTGTGATCCGAGCTTCACCAGTGCATAAGTAGAAGAATATTTTAATCGCGAGTACTGTAGGATGGATACATTTGTTTGTCATCCACATTTAGAAGATTTGTTTTTGCAAAAATCAAATCTCTTCATTTTTACCTCTCCGTGAACACTAGTTTATTTCATATTATTGAACCCAATGTGGTTAGGCACATGAATTGTTCTATGTAAATTTATAGCTCAGGATACAGAGAAAGAGTGCTTAAAAGACCATTTCCTTACTTATGATTTGAGCTTTGGCTCATCCCCGCAAATTTTTAGCAAAGAGTTATGTTCAAATTCAACAGTGCATTTTACCATTTTACAAAAAATTAACATAGATAGGGAGTAAACATTCTTGTTGAAAGTTTCAGCAGGTATGTTCTATAAATTTTAATTACAGATGGCTGTATATCACGGATATACAGTTATTCAAAAATGAGGGGTTCTAAAAAACTTATTCGAATACGAAGTCTTGTACTTAAAAATTCACTAATTCATTTAAAGAATACCACTGCACGCTTTATCAGTTTTCAAGCATACCATTAACAAGCAAATGAGATTGCTCTAAACATCAGTCTTTTCTCATTATGCTGTAAATGGAAAATTGTTAGTGTGTTTACAAAGGTGTGCAAGTGAGTGTAGTTAACATTAAATGCTTCCAGTCGTGAAATTACCGTGCATTTATCCGCATAATAGTATTATGAGTCCAAAGATATCAGTATAAATATTAACCACTTTTGATGGCTTCTGCCATCCTCTAATTACCATGATTATGAAATGTAAACATAAATATTGATACCCCAGGTATTGTGCTGATGTTGTCTCACTGCCGCACGGTCCACGCAGTAGAATTCGTGCCATCACTCCGACTTAGCAAGCGATGTCACTACTGGGAACCCGGTGAGAATTCTGGATGTACTTTTGGAGACTGGCATCCTCTGTCGACGGAGAAACTTCTCACCATGGTCATGAATGTGGCGAGCGATGTCGAAACCTACAAAAAAGGTTATGTTTCGCTGCAAGGTTTCCATTCTTTGCGCGACAGATAAGATGTCCTTTGTGTTGAGGTGCACATCGTGATGTTCTCCCATTTGTTTGATCCTGGCCTTAATCAAAGTTGAGGATGGTTCGTTTGCACTGTCACTCGAAGGTGGCAGATGAGTAGCGCATATAGCAGGATCGTGGCGAGTTGTTCTTGACTAGCCTGGGCTTCTCCAGTACGCCATTTTCCACCAGAGCTGTGTACTTTGGATACTACGAACAGAAAGTTTTTTGCTCTATTTTACTTGATCTGATATTTTTCTACTCGACATTGAAAGAATATGTACCTAGGTCATGTGTGTGTCGTGAGATGTAATTTGGACTCCTGTGCTTCCATGTGGACAGTATTCTAATGTTCAGGCGTCTGATTTTCAAACATTTTACGTCGCTACGGCTACGTAGCCAACAGCGAAAGTGCGCTTGGCGTCTAGGCTCTTTCACGTTCTGTTTTTTTTTCTTTTTTTTAAATTTGAATTCGTGTGACACTTTGCTCACACATCATTTGGCGTGTTAGATTTGTGCTTACATTTTTGCATCGAAAATGCTTAAACAGCATGCGAGGTAGCCAAATCAGCAGAGGAACGTTCACTGCTCGCTGTGCAGCTGCGATGACATAAAATATTTGAATATCCTGCCCCTAGAATCCTGAGTCTGCAATGCACACAAAGCACACGCCGTCGCTCAACGAAACGAGGTAGTTCGATGTTTGTTATCACATGTTTTTGTTATGTACTGCGAGGTGTTGTTTCTTTTCTCATCCATTGAAAAGAATACAGAAAACTGTAGCTGTTCAATTACTTCTTCTACTTGTAATTAATGCAGCAGATTTTTCTTATATTGTGTCGCAAAATGTACAGGGTATGAAAGATATAGACATCGATGCTCAAAACTTGATAAAGAAGTAGAGAGAGTATCTGACAGTTGTTGGTGGGATTCAGTGGTGTGTTTATAAGCTCATTTTTTCGTCGAACTTGCAGTTGAAATGTAGTAAACTCCATTTCGTGGTGGAACACGCAGTCATCTCATACATCCATGAAACTAACACGAAATAAAATACTTTAACAGTTTACCTTTTGACATTTAGCTTCTTGACTGATGTTTATAATATGGTGGGCGATACTTATTTGAAATTAAATAAGCCAATTTTATTTGTGCCATCAGGAAAAATACGAACAAAATTGATTATGCTCGTCAACCAAATGTTAAACCGCGCTGACTTTATTCACTTCACAAGTGCGAACTCACGTATAACCCTCTTACGTGAGTATTTCTGAATCTGAATTTTTTATACTCATATATCTGTCATCACTGCCACTGTCGTTTCGTTGGCACTGGCATCAGGTTGTCACTGATATCAGACTAAAGAAAGAACTGCCACTCGGCTGTGAATGTCAAAGAAGAGATTAAGGGAGAATTTTAAGAAGAAAAACATTAAATGTAGCCTGCTTTCGGAAAAGGACCGACCGATGGTTCTCAGGTTTAACTCTATTCAGCATATAGTGAAACCTTGTTATATGTTCAAGAACTCCACCGTTACATCAACTCCAGAAGTGGTAAACTATTGTTCAAATTATACGTACTAACTGGACCCTTGGACAAATTCCCAAAATTTTAATTTTATGTAAGCTTTCCAAACCTAACTTAGGGCATTTTAACCTAAGTTATACATCCTATCCTAACCTGGTCTACCCTTTCCTATCTTATCCTAACCAAACACAACCTATCCGAACCCATCCCACCCTAACCTATTCTATCCTAACTTACACCTGACTTATCCTAACATACCATAACCTATCCTACTCTATTCTAACCTACCCTCTCTTTACACATCGTAACCAATCGATACCCCAATCTAACATTAAAATAACTTCTACCAATCTAGACGCACCTAAATTCATAAATAAATTTATGGTGAATTTTCTATCTAGAATGAATGACGACCTTCAAGTCTCTGGAAATACGGTCCGGGCCTGATACTTGGAAGTTTAATTGTTTATTACGAGACAATTGACGGAAATGAAAAGGGGGAAATAGTAGGTCGCAACGCATTTTCTTGAATATTGTTTCTATGTTGACTTATACATCAGCGAGAATAATTGCTTTGCTTGTGTTATTATTGAAAGCTCGAATAGATATTTAAGTAGTTAGGGAAAAGTATATTAATATAGATTTACTCTCCGTGTGTAGGTCGTGCCTTTGAAAAAAATTGGGTAAATTCTGAACGTACACAAATTTACTTGAAAAATGCTTAATCGTATGACGCTATCTAGGCTTATTGAATTAGCTTTCCCTGAAAATTTATAGGTTATTTATGAGTGAGCTTATACAGAGGCACTTAATTTTAGTAAGAGGATATACGTAAACTATTAGCAATATCGTTAGCCATGAACTGAAGTCGAAAAAGTATAAAATGTCTCGAGTCGTAAACGCGTGTAATTTTATCGCAAATTTAAAAAAATGTATAAATGGCGGTTGTGGAATTTCAACATTGTAAAACAATGTCTCCTGTATAAGAAAGAAACATTCTCAGAGAAGTGTCATAATTTCATTACTGTGCGTACAATGCTGATCAGCCATGAAATACATCAGTGGATTCCTACTTCGTCAGCTATATCCGTAGTTACTTTCATTCTCACTTGATATATGGGTATCATCTAGTGCAGAAATGAATGCACGTGAAATGATTATGCAGGGAACTAAAGTGCAAAGTACGAGTATGCGTTATTTTGACGTAAGATTTTTGTACCTGACACTTTCATGTTTTCACTTCGAAAGTTACCTCCGAACCCTAATTTGTTTTTTTTTCTATCGCAAAATCATGGTGCAAAAACTTAATGCCGCAAAGTGTACATTCGTTAATTTTTCATGTGCTTTTCGAGTACTGGCTTAACAAAGCTAACGAATAAAGTCTTTCATCAAACTAGTCATGACTGTGGAGTTGCACCTCGGATCTGCGAACCTTCACTCTCGGCCCCAGCAGGTTTCAAGTCCGACGCGAAGTATGTTAACGTGAACCTGATTTATAATTTGCAATGTAATTCTGCAGCATCAGTACTGTTTTCAAATTCCGTGATGCGACTGTGGCCTTGAAGCGAAACAAGCGACATCTTCGCTTTAAGAGCAGTTTTCTTCTCCTTGGCAACGAGTACCATTGCAGCAACTCAGTCAGTGAACCCCGCTGAGCGGCACCGAACTGTGGAGGACATGTAGTGGCCACTGTAGCGAAAGTGACTTCAGGCAGCATGTACTCTAGTAGGGAGATCGTAATTTTTTACTGCACTGAACTACTACTAGCTACGATCTACTGTAACCAGAACTACGGTATTAGCGCAATGTGCTGTTCTGGAACGATCGTAAAAATCATAGGTGTCTCTGTGCTGATGTTTGACTGACAACGCTGAGGATTTAACGCGAAGCCCTATAATTGATCAATGATAGAAGTATCTTTCTACGACTGTTCTCACATTTTACCGAAATAATAAAAAAAAGAGCGTCTTTGACGCCGAGGATTTGAATCATAATCATCTGGTTCATTGCTCGTGTATTGTATGGGATTTGATTCAGTGTGACGTATAATGTACATAATTTCGGGGCAATGTGCAATGTCTATCAATCCAGTGTCTTGAATAACATAAGAATTTTGAAGCTTTGAAAAAGAGGCTAATATTAACATTTCACACTTTCTTGGGAAATCATGCAAGATGCAAGAGACTCAACTTCTACATTTACGTGTTAGTTTAACCGCAAGAGTTAAAAAAATAACATCCGTATGGATGACACCTCACTAAAGGGCTTTGAAACTTATCATTTGCAGTCAAGTAATGTTAGTATTTTTGTTGAAAAATTGCTCCTTGGTTCTTTAGTTCGGACTTCGAGAATGAATGAAACAACTGGTGCTAACGCGAAGTAATTGCTTCTGAGTTTTGGGCTGAAAAGAACGATTTGGAAACGGAGCAAGTTGCTCTGACTCAGGTAGTGAACTGAGCCCTGGTCGTTTGTAGCATAACTTTAGGCCGATAAAGACGTCGCAGTTTGAGGCTAAGCCTTGCTTAAAATTTCACGAGCCAAGGCTGAGGCAGTAATCTAGGAACTCCTTCCAGTACTGGAATCAATAGATGAGATTTACGGTTTGCAGTTCGGGTAAGAATGATTGCAATGCTAGTGCAATGTCACCTTAAAAATCTAGTATTCTCTGACTCCCAAAAAATTATTTTAATTTCTTTGGAATTTTGGACATATGAATTTGATTATTGTACATTCATTATTTGTGAAATACACGTAATGTTACTATAGCGATCATTATCAGTGTAGCTGCTGTTTATGCTCAAATCGATTGATTTGATTAGGGCAGATTTGAAGATCTCTAATTGGTTTCAATTCCAACTTTAATAACTACTAAAACTACTAAATAATTGCAACAATAACATTTCATTCATTTTAACTTTCTTAAATACTATTTGTTAGGCCCACCTGAAATGATCATAATAAAAATCAGGTTGAAATATTCTTTTAATGGTTAAGAGCGGTTAACGAGTAACTTTTGATTATTGTGGTAGCGAAAGCGACAGTAGTTCAGAAACATGACATCAGGCGTTGCTTGGTTGGTCATTCAGTTCCGTACTACCAGCGTATATTAAAGGGTGAAAGTAGTTGGTTTTTGTTAAACAGCTTGAGCTTTAAAGGGTAGCTTGGAGAGTTGCAGTTAGCGCATCTGCATGCACGTGGGCGGCTCTCTCTTCAGGATTTCATAGGATTCATCCATGAGCTTACTAGATCTAGAATGTTTCAATCATCGGTTCATCCATGAGCTATGCCTGCAAGGATGCAATAAATACTAGCCGTAGCCTGGGTTTCATGTGAGAAAGATGCATTACTACCATATTTCTCTACTGATCGTTTGACCGAAATTATATTGTTTACCGAGTGATTTTTAGTTCAATCACGACTGGATCCAGTGGGCTCTCATTTGAATAAACACGACATTGAGCGAGCTCACGCTTCAACAACGCAGTCTCGCCACTGAGATATCTTACCAAATAACAAAATCTCCTCAGCGATCTCATGCCAAATCAACACAATTTACTGAAAGTTCTCTCGCTTCACCTACACAATTTATTAAATTCTCTCAAATTTCATCGACATGAGTTACAGCGCAATTCTATGTACACTTCATACCGAAAGAGCTCACAGCTTCATAAACTGTGTCTTGATTCCTGCGATATTTATAATCTTAATCTTGTAGGCTTGTGAATTGAGACAATCTATCAACGTGTAATGATAGTGTGATTCTCAAGTTACGTCTAGATAGTCTTAGAACTTCTCGGGCAGCTCGATCGGAGGTATAAAGAACAGCAGATGCTAAACATGCAAGGTGAGGCTTAGCCTGCCCCTCACAACCACCGCTTCTTTACTATTTAATTGCTCGCAGAAGGTCTCTGCCCTCGGTGGTAAAACTCCACGTACTGTGAATATGACTAAAGGTCTGCTCCTTCAGAAAAAGCTTTCTGTGTCTAAACGCTACAACTTGTAGCGTAACCAAGTCGAGTTAAAAAACTAATGCTGTCAGTTGTGCCGTGAAAACGTTGTAAATTGATCACTGACCTAATCAATTCGTTACTGATTACGATGTGATTGGGTATTGAGTCAAGAAGCTCAAATTTTTGAGGTAATTACGTTGTGGTTTCACCGTCGTTTCTGTTTGCACGGATAAATATTCCGAATAAAATGCTTGCCCAGTGTATTCTCGTTGTCCTTCCCCTATATTTTAGAGATTACAGTTTTTGAAGGAAGGCTCAGACTAGTGTGAATTTAAAAACAATTTCTTGTATGTAGTTAATAGTAGCATCGACACTCGCAAGCGTTTCATGAATGCGATGCCGACACTTGCACTTGAAAAAGCAAAGCAAATTTCATGTTCTTTTTATGAAGCTGAAAAGAGATGTAAGCAACAAGTTCGACGATCTTTGTTGTCAGTTTCGATATACGACTAAGAAATTGGTTTGATAAGTGCTAAGACTTATTGATTTACCTTTTAACACGTTCTCTGCCAATTTACCACTAGGTAAATTGCTCATTTACGTATTGGTGTGAAAGAACAGCATTTCAATTATTTCGATATCTTTTTTACAAGAAATTTAAGCATTCGAGATCAAATATCATGAAGCTATTTTACTTTCACACTTCTTCGGAAATGTAAAAATGTTTTTTCAACATGCTTTTTAATTTACTTCTTCCAACCTTACTTAACATGAGAGCTCTGGACGCACATGTGCGTCTAGCAGCAGCTAATGTGTTAAATAAGAGTAGTGTTAGCGTTTAATACAGAACTGAAAGCCCCCAATACAGGAATATTGTACAGAGGAAGACTCTCACCGTGTAAAGTATTTAAATAAAACTCCGTATCGAAGCGTACGATGAAAAGCTATGGTAAAACAAGCGTATGTGGAGTTGTTTTAAAAGTGGTTCTGCTGGTCAGAGCACGATTATTCGAAATTTCCTCCCATGAGTAGACCGGAATACTCTTCCGTATGTTCCAATATGGTAACAAGGTTTTGGTGTAGGTATACTTAAAAGTTTTCATTTATCATCTGCATCATCCTGATTGTCAATAAAGTATGAATAAATTTTGGGTGAAAAATCTAGTATTATAGCAGTAGACACTTAAATGATGGCTCAGAATGTTGTACGTGGAAGTAGAGTATGTTAAATACTCATGTACCATGCGTTTTCTTAAAAAAAAAGACGATTTATTGCATCAAATTCATTGCATCTTTCAACTATGAGAAAATGCAAAATTAATCTCTTGTGGTGATCCCAGCGGCAAGCCGCGGACCTCCACAAGACCTGAGAAAAGCTGCCTCCAGACT
>JACJUY010003765.1:70981-81116 GCA_014220935.1 Platorchestia sp. MABIK | reverse complement strand
AACGAAAAGCAATGAAACGCAACGCAACGAAACGCTGCTTACGACCTACTTTAAATGTCCCAGTAACTTTGTTTTTGCAAATGAATTTCCTGTAATGACAAACCGTTAAATTTATCGTTTTAACTTTGGCCTGAAGGCCAAAGCGACAGCTAAATAGTTTATGACCGAAGCTGTCGTTAAATGAGTTATTATTATTATTTCTCATTGAAACGTACGATACAAATTAGAGCTAATAACCAATTAGCTAATTCTCTTGGAAGAGTTTCCTCCTAGTACAAATCATACACAATAAATGGTACAGTGCTGCCTGATGTTCTGCGCTAACGCAGTCAAATATTGCCAAGAGCTTAAGAATAAATTCTCGGCAATGTTATTATAAGTAAAAGCTCTACTAATTCTCTCTAAACGCTATTTTCAATCAGACTTTGTTCGCCCTCATCTGTCTTCTACCGAATAAAAGAAATTCATTTTTTCAAATGAACTCTTCTGAAGGAGGCATAATTCTCTTAGAATTTCAGGTATCAAAGTCTGTAGGTGAATGACAAATTTTTGTTTCTCGTTCTTATATTCCTGAATAGAAAATTTCTTCTGCGGAATTACACAATTTATATTTTGAAGAAACGATGCCGGATCGTTCTTGTGAACGTCTGAACCATGAAAATAATACATATGAGCATTCAGGGATGTTGCTAAAAATGGATGCCAAATAAAATTCCAACAACTTTTTAAATATATGAAATAGGACGTTATAACATAGAACATTCCAAAAGACAGAATTCATGTACCCTCCATGAATGCATAAACATCATGGATGCTAGAGAGAAAATTATTCTAATCAGCAAATATGGCAGAACTGACTCTTTAACAACGCAAGTTCACCATCGAAGAAATGACGAAAATTGGATCCATCATTGTTACTCGGAAATTCTTCTTGGAATACCAATTCAAACCTAACAAAATAACGATTCAGAGGACCTTCAAAAAGCAGCAATCCCAGTTTATTGTGAGAAACATTAATAAAGGAAGATCTGGAGAAAAATTTCTGAATGCAAAGCGGAAAATATTGAAAGACTGAGAACTCTAATCTTAGATGAACACACGAATAGGTCTAGCAAAGTAAAATAAAAATAAAAAATTAACTCTTCACCTTTTCCAATGATACCAGTTGGATTACGCTATCTTGTCTGTGGAAAAGGTTACAGCAATTTTAAAAGGTATGCATTTTTAGTAACCACCCTGTACTGTATTTTTTTTCACAGGATGCACTTTTCCACCGACAAGTTTTACAGGACGGACTGTCTTGTGCCACACCTTACAGCCCGACACAAGGGAGTGTCTAATCAGCTGTTCGTCGCTCTCCTCTTAGCGCTGAGCGCCTCTTGACGCACCCTCCTGTGGGTGCCTGAGGCGCGTCAAGGGCTCCGGGCCTCAGTGTCTTTATATCATGACTCTCCGTTCCTGTTCCTCTTTCCGAGTTTTCTCGAGCTGATACTTGAAAAAATTTTGGGGTTCAGTTTACTTCCGTTTGAGTCGAACGAGTTTTTCGCTTCTGCAAAAATCAATTTATCTACGAGCTTCACCTCGACTTGTTCCAAAAAAAATGCACTTGAGTCAAAGGGATCTAATTTCCTCCTTGAAAAACTAGAACTTTAAATCATAAGTTAGTTTGAACGTCCTAACCATAACATACAGGAAGTTTTTCAAAAAGAAGAAAGATGAAATCCCCATTTGTTATGAAGTTGAGGGAACGGTGAATCAATACAACAGGTGAGATTCCACACAGAATCCCTAGCACTTATACGTAAGAAGTTACGAAGGAAGTTAATGAAACCAATAACTGTTGAAAAACACAGTAAAACAGAATTTGGTACAAATGGACAGCTTTGAACCGAAAAAAGAAATGGCACTGGTCCCTAACAGAGCAAAAAACCTATTCCACTTGAACTAAAAGACCCCTACCTAACCATCATCTACCTAACCATCAATAAATTTTAAAAACCAATGTTGAGTTACCTTTTTGAACCATCTATATTTGAAAAAACTTTTTTTTCTTCCTTTTTTTTCATTAAACGACCTCACATTATTCCTCCTGGGAACGCTCATTACACCGATAGAATAGTTGCTTCCACTCGAGCGGCTTCCTCGGCGCCGAATCAGCCCCTCAGGGGGATACAACTATTGTATCTATGGGAGCTAGCGCTCCCAGGGGGCAAATGTGAGGACCCGAGCTAACGGTTAACGCAACGAAACGCAACGAAACTCAACGAAACTCAACAAAACTCAACGAAACGAAACTCAACGAAACGAAACCAAACTCAACAAAATTCAACGAAACGCAACGCAACTCAACGAAACGCAACTCAACGAAGCGCTACGAAACGCAACGCAACTCAACGAAACGCAACGAAACGTAAATTATTATGATTATTACAATGCAATGATCCCATAAAAATGTATTGTGTTTTGTAACTTTGGCACATTGCCATAGCGACAGCTAAATAGTCTTGGACCGAAGCTGTCGTTAAATGATACTAATAATAATAATAATCGAGATCAAAATTTCGGGTAGTGAAAATAAACAGATTGCAAAACTTATCGCATTTATGTCTTGGCACTTGGATCGTGAACATTGTTATTATATAAAGAAGTAATACACCCTTGCTCTCTTCCACAACCGATATACTTCATGCTCACGACGGAATACTCCATGTTCTGAAAAGAAGCACTCCTCGTACACCACCAATACAATCCACACACCCTACCAACACACTCCACGTACCTTCCCAACGCACTCCGCGTACATTACCAACGCACTCAACGCATTCTGCCAACGCACTCCACGCACTCTACCAGCGCACTCCACGCACTCCAACAACGTACTCTACGCATTCTACCAACGCACTCCACGCACACTACCAGCGCACCCCACGCACACTACCAGCGCACCCCACGCATTCAACCAACGTACCCTACGCATTCTACCAACGCACTCGACGCACACTACCAGCGCACACCACGCATTCAACCAACGTACTCTACACATTCTACCAACGCACTCCATGCACTCTACGCACACTACCAGAGCACTCTATCAACGTACTCTACGCATTCAATCAACGCACTCCACGCACACTATCAACTCACTCTACGTACTCTACCAACGCACTCTACACACACTAACAACGCACTCAACCAACGCACACTACAAACGTACTTCACTTACACTGCCATGTAAGAAAGAAAAAGAATGAAAAACTCATTTATTTCCAAAAAAAATTGATACATGAAATGCAATACAACACACTTGGTTTTAAAACTGTCTTAATGTAAACATCCTTCATTGATAGACAAACAATACGACGTGTACAATAGCCATGTCACAGGCTAATTATGTTATTCCGAGAAACAGATGACTGAAAGCTTTTAAATACTTTAAATGCTACTGGAGAAAGCCTTAGAGGTTCTTTACTGTAAGTTAAAAAGAAAGAAGAAAAGACGTGAAACACTCCACTGAAACAAGATGAAAAACCGTCCTCAATAATTTTCAAGTAGTGGGAAATTTTTGATCAAAAGTAATTTAAGAAAAAGATGAAGTTTAAACACGCACGTTTAAAATAAATAAACATACACGCAGGATTTAAAATTTGAGCTTGTTCATCCTATGAAGAGTGAGATTTGTTTATGAAACCTATGGCCAGATTACGCAAATACTTTAAATACTTCTAGGGAATGTCTTTCAGGTTTATCCTTATTTAAAACGAAAGAACAAAAGACATCAAGCATTGTTCTAAAACAGGCTAATATATTTAACGTCAAAAACGATTTTCAAGTAGTGAGAGAACGTTAGCCAGAAGTAATTAATCAAATAAAGAGAGCACAGCACGCATATCTGAAACGAATAAAAAGCATCCGCGCAAATTCAAATTTCAGAGCTTGTTCATCAAACGGTGAGTGAGATGATTTGGATATAAATCCAAAGCATAGATTATGCTTATTTTCATTTATCTATTTACAATGTGAGATACAGAAACGTCCGACACTCACAGCGGGAGCAGTCGTTTTGTTTTTGAAACAGTCAGCCAGTGGACTAACATTATTTGCTAAAATTTCGAGTTCTTTTTGGAGAAAAGTTCAGTGCTAACTGGTCGTGGAGCATCAAACGAAGGTAATTGTCAACACTTACCGTTTAAAAAAAAATTAAACGCTTCATCCTCTTTCATGAAAACTGACGACTCTATTCCTAAATGTAAATTAAGAAAAAATAATTTCGTATAAATCAACTTTTTGTACAAAAACAACCACAAAAACCAGTTTAGGTTCCTCGCTCTTTCGATATTGCAAAAATAACTTACAGACATGGGTACGGAGCATGAGATGAAAATCAGACAGGGTGATAGATTGGTTTCGCTTAAGCAGTAAGGGGATTGATTGATTATAAATTAGTTTTAGCCTCCCTTTACCACACCTAAGATGTTCAAAGAAAGGAAGAATGGAGGCACCAATTAGAATGGAGTTTAAGGAAACATGGAATCTATGCACATAGAGTGTTCCCGCATAAGATCCCTTACGCACAGAAACAGTAAGGTAAGAAGGAAGGTTATGAAAACAAGATAAAAGTTGAAAAAGAAACTCGGAGGTGCTGAAAAACAGGACAGCAGTGAACCGAAAAAAGGTGGTCGAAACAAAACAAAAAACGTTTTATTGCAACAAAAAGAAGGGCTCCAAGCCTTAGTGTCTTTAAATCATGACTATGCGCCTAACTCTCAGCTCAGGACCTGACATTTTCCCCTTGGGAGCACTAATTCCTACAGATGCAATAGTTGCAAATCACCCTGAGGGGTTAAGCAGTAGGAGTAACAAGAAATGAACTAAATTGGCCAGAACGTGGAGAAGCATTCCAGCCTCACGGAGCTTGAAATACTGGCAAACTGTTGATCGTTGATTGTGAATTTACAAGGAAATGGTTCGGAACGTTATTCACAACACCAGAGATGCGAAATGGAGTGACACGTTTTCCTTGTTTTTTTGACAGTATGAGAGTGTTTCATGAGTTGGGGAAGTATTCCACAAAAGAGCTCCAGAAACTGAGAGCGCTTTCTGCCCCAGGTCAGATGAACGGTAACTAAGACAGCAATCCTGCGATTTACATCAATCTTGCGATTGGATAGAAGAAATTTTAAAACGTCTGCTTTACTCTACAGGAGACGAAGAGATGAAAACACTGGTCGAGCTTTGTGAACGAGGAATCTGTCTGGTATTGGGGTCCAGCCAAGTTTTCTTTAAGCAAGAGGTTGCATGATCGCGTTTCCTGAAATATATTTTGTATGCCCCTTTGGCCGTAAAGTTCACATTTTGCCATTATTCTTGCAGATATTGAGGTATGTCTCCCTTGATCAGACTGCAATAGTCCAAACGCGATTATACGAAAAACTGAATTGCCAATAATCTAGATTGTTTGCCAAGTATGTTTAATGCGATGCAAACACATTAAGGTTCCTCTAAAATTACGGCATATTGTTTCTACGTGTGTTTTCAGCACATTAAAAAAAATAAGAAGAAAATATGAAAATTAAAGAAAGAAGATCAGTAGGAAGAAGAAATTAGAAATACAGTAAAACAACCGTCCTGCGCTGTATTAGTTCAATTTACAGGAGTACAATAATGACAAGAAAAAAGATGAAATTAATTTATTTCATTAAAAATACAATCGGGAATAATGAATGGTTGCATAATTATGCACGCAAATGCAACAAAATACATGTAATCTACATGTGACTCCAATATGATCAACCAAGTGCGATATGCATGGGCTAAAGACACATTACACAAGAACACACAAAAAGCCCAAATAACAACAAAAAACACATTGCACGAGGGAAGAACGACATGAAAATGAACAAAAACTGAAAAACGAAACAAAGCTCATCTCGAGACAATTGTTTAAGTAATTTCAGCACTCGCTTGCCACCGTTTTCTTATTGAACTTTAAATTTTGGCACCCATTTTCCGTGTTAGTGATTTTATAAATTACCTAGCATTAATTACACTTGAGGTATTACTGAAAACGTTTGAAAAAAACATGAACTTCGCAATTAAAACACCACACTTCCATGAATTCCTGTTTCTGCCTACCTGGGTTACGCATTTCCCACAATCCCCTTAATCGCTTGTTTCAAAACTGCCAAGTGATTTTCTCTTCTCTAGAATGCAGACTTCTACCCAGTTGAAAATCAGCGCAGTGTTTTTGGCAGTTTCTTGACGTTTTTGGCAGTTGTTAGTGGCGCCGCAGCGCAGTGGCAGCGCAGTGCAGCGGTCGCCACGTCCGCTTTAGGGCAGACTATCTCTGCCGAGGCTGTCGGCAGCTCTCGCGAGAACGTCTGCTTAGATCTGCCTAGAACTGCTAGAGGCCGCTAGTGGCCACGACTCGAAGGTTCAATAAAAAAGGCTCCACACAATAGAATTATCTGCCAAGAACTGCCCTACATTTTCATGCAGTATTTTGGCAGTTCTTGGCAGATAAAATCGATTGTTTGGAGCATTGAATGAACCTGAAAATGGTTCTGCAACAACAGAGAACAAATCAGGAATATTATGAGCTATTTTTGTGCTAATTCCTTGCACACAAAAAGAATGAAAGAACGTCAATGTAGTAAAAGTATTACTGAACTTAAATACTGCACCTTTAATCTACATTTATTTTTTAGGCTCACTTCCAAATGCTAAATGTACTCGTACTTCCTGGTAGCGCTCGCGAATTGAGGCAAATCAGGCAGAGCATCTGGAAAAACGAAAAATGGTTATTAGCATATATAACAAACTTCCCCTGTGTATTACTTACTTATACAATATACGAATAATGTTGGCTCAAACACACATGCGCGCATGCACACTTGTACGCATTTATTTTTTATGAACAAACAAGTTCAACCTTTCCAGTATATTAGTGATAGAGTGATGTTTGATTTCCACGCGAGAACCGATAATGCAGAAGAAACAACAGTAAACTCTTGGTTATTAATTATGCAAGCATAAAGTATATATATGTATCATTTGAACACCTCTCCTCCCACGCAGACACATATTCGTATTTAATATTTGTTTATCTACATTTGTCTGTATTTGTGTTTTTACAGTGTCCTTCAAACATTTGATTTAATTAGTTAAATCAAATAAAGGCTATCCATGAACTGTAACAGAAAGGCAATCCTTGCATCACACTTACGTTCAATACAGTTGAAAGCGCGAGTTTCCCTGAAAGCCAATTTTGTTTGCTGAAAAGCTCCTCGTCGTGGAATATTTCAGAGTTAATTTCTTGCTCATCAGACACTTCGCGAATGCGGTGGTTGTTTGCGTCAAGGATTCATGCCTCAACTTCTGTAACTCGTTAATCTGTAAAGTTGCGAAAATAAAATTTGAAATGAGTAAATGCAAAAAAAGCCTATACTACACCTTTTTAACTCTAATTTAAAAAATTTCAAGTTCAATTTAAAAAGGTCAATGTCACTTTAAAAAAGCTGAAGTTTATTTTAAAAAAAGAACTCGATTTTTAAAAAGCTCAAGCTTAGTTTAAGAAAGGTCAACTTCAATTTAAAAATTCAAGTTTAATTTCAAAAAGGTCACCTTCAACTTGAAAAATTTCAAAGTTAATGTAAAACAGATCAAGTTTAATTTTAAAAATGTCAAGTATATTTTAAAAAATATCAAGTTTCATTTTGATAAGCTTATGTTTCTAAAATTGCGTACCAACGTACTAATAATAATAATAATAATATAAGTAATAAAAACACAATTAAAGTTTATTTGAGAGAATTTTTATTTTTTAATATGTAGTTGAATTACTGTCACTCTAAAAATAACAATTTTTCGATTGCCAGCATGCATGAGCCATGTACGCACAGCGCTATGTATAAGAATGGACTTACCATGGCAGGATGAACAGCTACTGTAGAGCAAGCAAGTCTTCTTCGGTTTCAGCAGGAGACGGCAAATATTAGGCCTGTACATTATTGGTGGTTTTGATGGACGGTAGTTCATCCTCAGACCTGGTTTATAGTTGTTTTAACAGATTGTTTTCGTAAATCAGCCTTTCTATCTACAAGACTCGAATTTCAGTTTCTTTAATTTCATTTACAAGATCATTCAGCCCGTGTGCCAGGTCAGCCGTCCTGCTAGAAGAAAAATCACAACGCTGTAATACGCACGAGGAAAAAACTAAAATGTAAAGTTATAATTTTAACTCTAATGATGCATTTTCTTCACGATTTGTTCCCCAGAAGATGTTTGATAAAGCTAAACCTAAATATGTAATACATATTCACATATACATATAGATATATATATTTGTATGTATGCGTACATGTGTATTTATGTGTATGTGTGTATACAGGGTGTTCGACACTTTTGTTGCCAAACTTTTAAATATGGTGGCGATCGTCGAAATGAACACTTTTTATTCTATCAAGGTATGGTCTAAAATGCTTAGTTAAAAAGTAACAAATACGTGAAGTAACTTTTCATCTGATATTCTGAGTGCTCCTCGACATCAACGACAAAGATTAGTTTGTATACTGTTAGTACTTCTTCGGCTGCAAATGTATCACCGGCAATGGAGGGAGTATCCAATGCTGAATTAGCGGATATGCACCTAGTGTATGGTGCAGCAAATGGAAATTCTAGGGAGACTGTTCGAATTTACGCAGAAGGGCATCCTAACAAACATGTTTCATCACGTCAAATAGCCATACACCGGAGATTACGGGAATACGGATCATTTCACAGACCACGACCTGAAGGAAGACGCCGAAGGAGAGTAGCAGATCCAGACAAGGTGGTAGATGTTTCAGAATATTTTCGAAACAATCCTACTTCAAGCACTCGTTCTTGTGCACGTGCTTTACATTTAAGCAAAACTACTGTGTAGCAAGTACTACATAACAGTGGTTAACTTAACATCCATTTCACTTTCAGCGTGTGCAGGAATTGCACGGTGAAGATTTCGAACGTCGTGTTGAATTTGCGAGGTGGTTTCAACAGAAAACAGATCAACAACCTCGTTTCCCATCACGAGTCTTATTCACAGACGAAGCGTCATTTACTCGAGAAGGAATACTTATTCTCCACAACATGCACATGTGGTCTGGCAACAATCCACATGTTACAAGACAATGTCCACATCAGGTTAGATTCGCCGTAAATGTTCGGGTAGGAATTCTTGGTGACCTGATTGGGCCATACATCTCACCAGAGACTAAATGGACGTACCTATTACACTTTTCTTAATGAAGTATTGCCAGAACTACTGGAAAATGTACCTTTAGCTGACATCAGAGGAATGTATTTTCAACATGATGGTGCTCCTGCACACTTTGAGGTTGCTTTTAGGCAATTATTGGATGCCCGATATCCCTATCGCTGGATAGGCCGAGGCGGTCCCTTCGCGTGGCCACCAAGATCTCCTGATATTACGTCCCTAGATTACTTTTTCTGGGGGCATATGAAACGTTTAGTGTATGAAACACCGATTCAATCCGAAGAGGACCTGATGGGTAGGATTGTTGAAGCCTCGGAAAGGATTCGTGAAACTCCTGGTGTCTTTGCTCGCGTCCGCTAATCATTGGAGAGGGGTTTGAACGCCTGCATCGAAACAAATGGGCGGCATTTTGAACAATTTTTGTCAACATGTAACCCAGTTTACGGTTTCGTTTGTTGTGCTCATAATAATTACTGTCGAAAATGCTTTTTCCTTCTCACAACATTGAAATGTTAATGTTAATTAATAATAATAAATGTTTCACATACTTGCCTAACTTCTCATTTCGTATCCTTGCCATTGATGTGCCGCAGTTTGCCGCCTTGGATTCGTCTCCGCAAGAGGGTGTACGAATTATTTTTAATAACTGTCCAACTTCAAGTCCTTGTTACTCTTTAAATAAGCATTTTAGACCATATATTAATGGAATAAAAAGTGTTCATTTCGACGATCGCTACCTTATGTTAAAGTTTGGCAACAAAAGTGTCGGACACCCTGTATATGTTTATAGAGTAAAACATTCAATCGAACTCACGTTTCAGACGATTTACATCATTTTTTTTTGTGGAACAGCCAGCAGAGTGAGTGGCACCTTCTGTGTCCGTT
>JACJUY010003765.1:37683-68870 GCA_014220935.1 Platorchestia sp. MABIK | reverse complement strand
CGTCTCATTCTTCTTGCGTCGCCCTTGACACCTGTATGTGCGTAAATTCCAGATGTGTTGGTCAGGTATCATGTTATGTTAAAGATTATGTGTTAGAAAAATATCCACTGGCTCATTGTATAACGTAATAAAGAGAGTCAGGATAGGAACTTGATAACGCAGTTTTTTGCTTAATGCTGGCAATGTTTATTGCAGTTTTATCACACCTAATTTAATTTTATAAATCTCCATCTTTGCAAAGGGCTTTCATGTGTTTAGACCTAATTTAATTCAAGATTCAATTATTGTTTGGGGGAAAATAGCGGAAAAAAACGTACGGAACTGACCTGCAGCTAAGACTTCTCAACAGCAAGCAACTATACACAAGCAGCAACAAAAGTGCCGTCTGGATCACGAGCCATATTGAGGGCTACTCAACAAGAATGACCAACAGTAGACAGTCTGGTGTTTTATCGGTGAAGAAAGTCAGGTGGTAAACAGAAATACTTTGTTGAAAACAGAGTCCTGATTATGAAGCAAATTTACTAGATGAATATAGCCTTGTGAAAAAGAGTGAAAGGTGTTATTATGGTTAATGAATGAATTTAAGTTTTCAGAAGAATGTAATAAGTTTTGGGCTTTACGGGCTGGGTCACTATCACATTAGACAACATTATCTTATTATGTAAGAAAGTAGTAAATCACACGGTGAAGACCATTTTAGCGTTCAATTCAGGTTTTTTAATTTTCTGAGCGTACTTATTTCCTGTGTAGGGAATTGGAAAAAATATCGAGTTTTGATTTTATCTTCCGTTATCTCTTTTACTAACCTATAATGCACGGGTATGCGAAATGAAACACTAGTGAATTTTTGGCAAGAAAAAGTTGTTTTTAGAAGTTGATTCCACATTACATGTGCTCGTGCCTACTGCTCAAGTCATTGCCATTTGCATTCCAACGTCACCCATGTATTACTACATATCCAATTAAAAATTAAGGTCGTATCACGGGTGGAATGCGGTTGGTAATAAGGTTGTTTTTTGGTTGAAATACGCACGGTTTAGAGGTCAAATGTCCCCATTATCGGAAACAAAATCACCCGTGACCCGCTTTACCTACCGGCCGTGTACCGCCTCAAAACCAGATTCGAATCGCGGTTGGCCGTCCGTTGGTTATGGGTTAAAAAATCGCTCCCGGTTGCACGTGCCTCGCCTCACGGGGTGTACAATATCGCACTGGAAGCTTTGGACCTTATAAAACATTCACACTTGATGTATTATAAATGTATTGACCTATAAACGCACGTGCAACCGGGAGCTCATGTACATTAGACAATACATTGGAAAGGTCGAAGAATGCCGCTCTATCTTTAACTTTCAATACAAAAATCAAACATTATCTACATAAAAATTCACATGAATGTCTTACTTCCATTAATCACAGCCTTCCCAATAGTGAAACACCAAAATATTTAAGGAATTAAACACAAAATCATAATCCGTTTAAAATACTTCATGTAACAAACAAAGAAAAAATGCACATTTATATGGATTTCAACTTTCAACCGTTGCCTACAGGCAGCTGCTGCAGCCCGAGAAGGTCTAGTACGACCTGCGGGATCCCTAAATTCTTTTTCATTGGTAATTGGTACATTAATATTGTGGGCTTGATGCGTACGAACATAACTTGTATACAACTCCAAAGGATAAAGCAAGGAAATGGCATAATCCCCTAAAGTACGATCCCCCCGAAGCACCTGGACTGACCGAATGCAGCCATCTGCACCAGTATATAATTTGGTTACTTTACCCAAAGCCCAGAGAGCTCGCGGCTTCACAGGGGAAAAAATGAGCACGACATCTCCGATTCTAATCCGGTCCTTCCATGCCGGCTGGAAGGAATTCACGCTCCGCTGCCTCAGGGACAACAGGTAATCTGCAAAAAATAGGTCTTTAAATTTATCAACCATATCATTACGTAGATCCAAAGTTTGCAGAAGCGACGTCCTAGACGGCCGGAGCAACTCGTCCCCAGACGAGGTTGGGTATAAAAGATTGCCTGCAGGTGCTAATTTTAGAAAAGAATTAGGTGTAACGTCTTCGCACGCAACATCCGAAGTTTCTCTGTAAGTTAAGGGTATTGAGTTAATAGCCTCTTGAACATCGGAAATGATCGTTAAAAAGTAGAAATTTTCCATTTTGCGTTCACCCAAAACTTTGTAAGGGCATCGTTTAACGACCCCCAACATCCGCTCCCAGCAAGCGCCAACCCAAGCGGAATATAAGGGAATTCGGATATGCTTAATGTTGTTACGCGACAGGTGCGTTGAAACATAATCTTCCGTTAGGGATTTTCCAATGGACACCGCAGCCTGTAAGAAGAAAGGGCGTTGTCGCTGTACACCGCCTGCGGAAGACCAAATCTATTGGTAAACCTAACGAACGCCGCCAGAAATGACACTGTGGACATGTCTGGGATTAACTCCAGATGCACAGCCCTAACTGCTAAACAAGTGAATATCAGAATGTACATTTTTACAGTCTGTTCTTCTAATTTAACGTTGTTGTGACCGGTGAAATCGACCCCCACGTGAGTGAAAGGTCGTACAAAATTTACCCGATCACCGGGCAGATCCGTGACTTTAGGGTATTTGTAGGGCACTGCATTTATTTTTTGACAAATGACGCATTCCTGTAATGTCGCCCGAACTATGGGCCTAGCCTTAGGCAGCCAGTAGCCACAGTTGCGGAGAGTTTTCAAGGTGGATCCCAACCCTAGATGGGAGCATTTTAGGTGACAGTCTTTAATTATTAACTTGGTAAGAAACCCGATGCGGGACAAAAGAATGGGATTAGCTACACCATAACTAATATCATTAAACTTGTTCAGCCTGCCACGAGACCGCAGCAAGCCGTCTTCGTCGATGAACAAATTCAAGTTAAGAACCAATGACGGCACTTCCTTTCCGGCTAGAGTGGAGGATCGCGATAGAAATTCATATTCTCTAGAATAACTCATTTTTTGTTCAGTTTTAAGCCAATAATACCGTGCCTTGTTGATACAGTCCAACCTCGAGTAGTTGTTACTCTTCAGCCAGTTTCTAGCCTGAAATACCCGGGCAGTAATGCCGAGCAGCTTCTCCAAGCCAGAATACGTATCGCAAGGCAGCACCGTCTTCGATGCTGGCGGATGCCCCGCCCCACCTGTGAAGCACACACCAATAGTTTTTGATTGGCTAAAGACACGCACTTCAACGGGTCTGAAGGCCAGCTGTCAAGCGAGCTCAAGAATTCGGGACCGCTGCCCCAAAACTCAAGCTTCGTTCGAAATTCCCTCATGGTTAAGCCCCGTGTAATCAAATCTGCGGGATTTGATTCGGACGGCACATATCTGAAAGAGCATGGTAAATTAATTTTTTCCTCCAGTTCTGCACAAAGAAGAGCAATGTCTTTGATTCTATTACTGGCGAACACGTGGCGCGTTTTGACCTCGCCATTTAACACCCACGACAGCGCCACCTGCGCATCGCTGGCAATGATCAAATTCTTCACAGTAACAGTTTCTAAAGCATCAATAATATCACCGGCGCACTTCGACGCCAAAAAAATGGCCAAAAGTTCCAAGGTAGGCAAGGTCTTACTCTTCAAGGGGGGCAATCTTATTTTTGCAAAATAAAAGAAGGTTTCAATGTCCTTTTAGACGAAATATAACAACAAAATCCATAATTTGACTTCGAGGCATCGGCAAAAAAGAAAAGATCATCATCATTTGAATAAAAGGTTTTTCTCTTGAACCTAAGACTGCTCAGCTGGTAAAGATCTTCACGCAATTTCTCCCAAACATTCAACAATTCATGCGGCAGCACATCGTCCCACTCTAAATTTAACTTTTACACTTCTCTTAATAAGCCCTTTCCTCTAATTGTGACCGGCGCAACCAGCCCAAGTGGGTCAAAACACTGTGCTAATTTTGTCAAAACCTTTCTTTTCGTAACAGGCTGATCATCACGCTTACATTCTACGTCAACGCTGAATTCGTCGGACCTTTTGTCGTACCGATAACCCAGCACTTTCTCGTACTGCTCTGCATGCTTCACACTTACTCCATCAGCACAAAAAAACCCTCTCAGACCCTCGCTGTTAGATGCTCATGATCGCAAGTTGAACCCAGCATCTGACATACGGGAATATGCATTCCTATACAGGTTTTGCAATTTTCGTTCATCAGAACCCGTGATGTATAAATTGTCCACGTACATGCGCTTCAACAAAATTTCACTACACAAATCTTGCGGGTAATTTCGAACATGCTTTTGAATGACATGGGACAATACAAACAAGCTGGAGACAAATCCGAACACCAACGTAGTGTACCTGAAAACACACAATTTTCCCTGGCGCATCCACAGGATACAAAGCTTATTCCTGTCATCATCACTAGCAAGCTTTACTTGCAAAAATGCTTACTGGATGTCGGCCAGCACCAAATAGTCGTCCTGCCTAAGAGCAATCAACAACTGGAACAAATTGTTAGTCAAGTCCACACCCGCATGGGCGGCTTCATTTAATGACGGTCCTTGCCCGGTCTTGACACTACAATTCAACACGGGTCTAACTTTAGTGGTATAGGTGGGCTCTTCCTTGAGCACTTCACGATGAGTAATGTAAATTCTCCGATCACGGGAATACAATGTAATTGCCTCAATAATTCCCTCCTGCAGCTGCTGCTGCAAGACCCCGTCATAAGCATCATACAAATTATTAGCAGCCAATCTTTCCACAACTCTGTTAAGCACTGCACTCGCTACCGAAAAATTGTTCCCGACACTATTTACATTCTCCTTCCAGAGGAACTTCACCTGATACTGCCCGTTTTTCAGCGCAATGCCGGAATCAAACTCGCTCAAAACCTTCTGGTCTAACACACTAGTTTGCTCTACAGTAACACCGATAGTCTCTAGCCTGTACAACTTTTCAATATTCCCTTCAACATTGCTACTCGTCAAGGTGGCGCTTATCGGATCTAGGTGACATGGCTTCGGCTCGAGCACAAAGATCACAGCCGCCTCGCAATCTGACTTCCGGTTTCGCAACTTGTTGTGCAATTGCACAGCCTGACCACGGGACAAGAAATGCTCAATGTTCCCGAATGGAACCAATTTATTAGACCACAAAAAGGCAGCTCCCTTCATACAGAATACAATTCTGAAATCTTGTAGACATTGAATGATATCAACACCTATGATCCCGTCAAGTTTTATCTCTTCGGAACCCAGCGTCTCTGTTAAGGAGTTATCCGCCAACGCGCTACAATTCTTAATATTCGCCACCGCTTTATCCAAGGAATGGACTTCAAACTTCATCTCGAGCGCAGAATCTACCAATATCGGTACCTGTAGTGGCTTGGACCCGTTCAACTACCCTAATGACAAGCTCACCTCTGAGAAGTCTCTGAAGCCCTTCTGCAAGAAGGAGTTCACCGCATACCTGTTACGTTTCAGCCCTACGGAATCTCCGAGTCGGTCGACCACACTGGAAGCAATGTACGATCTTTGAGACCCGGTGTCGATCAGCATCCTGGGAGCAGTAACGCGACGCCCTCAACTAACTGGCAACGTAACAGTGGGCAACAGGTAAGCAGACGCCACTTCAGCTGCGGAATTAAAACAAAAGTTTGAGGACACGTTACGAGATTTATAATTCTCACACAGGGCAGCAATGTGCGACTTGCGCTTACAGTACCTACACTCGAAATTCAACCTAGCCGAGCAAGTGTTAGCATCGTGCTTAAGACTTGTACACTTTTCACACATTTTAAGTTCCCTGCAACGCTCAACCTTACTCTCGTAGTTAGGGTACACCGTGCAATTCACCATGCTATGCGAATGACAAGCACAGAACTTTCAAGCTTTATGTTCAGCAGAAGCCACTGCAATGTTTGCAAATAATGGTGCCTCTACAGGCTTAGCTGGAAAGCCTTGCTTCATCTCCTGAGCAGGAAATTTAACCCCTGCTCTACCTTCTTCCGGGCAGGTCCTCAAATTCAAGGTTTTTATCACGTTGTGGTAATTCTCAAAAATATCTGTCAGAGAAGGCCAATTATTGCCCAACTTCCTGGCAAGTTCCTGTTGAAACAACGTAGGCAGTTTAGAGAAAACCAAATGACCAACGAGGACACCACTCGCATCACAGTTAAGAACACCACAGCCGTAATTACCGAGGTCCGAAATTATGCCTCTCACCTCACTGATGTACAACCGAGTTTCGGCGAATAGCTTGTCAACGCCACATTTCAACGCAAACAGCTTTACACTTAACTTGCCTACAATAGATTTTTTGTCTAAGGAGTCGGCCTCAAGCAAACCGAACGCCACGTCATAATTCGCATCATTTATAGTTAAATGTTCAATCAGTTTACTCGCATACCCTGCAACGAAGCTCTTGAGATAAGTCAGCTTAGCAGAGTTCGATAAGTTCTTACGAGCACCAATAGCGTTCTCAAATTGAGTCAAGAAGCTGTGTTACTTAAGAGAATCATCAGTATCGCCCCTAAATACGTCAACTTTCGATGGAGGCAATTTTACATCCTTTAGAGAAACAGAATCACAACTAATTTTCTCAGAACTAGGCTTTGCATTACTTCCAGACAAATCACCCAATGATAACTCTACTTCAACAGCGTAACTCATTTGCCGATTTATCTCAGCATTTAACTCTTCCTCAGACCGCGTCACAGCTGCAGCGACGAGAGAACGTGAGGAGCTGAGTGCTACTATGGGTATCTTCCTCCAAGACTAGAGATCGCGGCCCTGGTCAACGCAGGTCTCGACGTCGAGTCAGGCGAATGTCTGCCGTTAGACTTTTAACGAAACATAAGTAGTGGGCTGACAAGCCGTCCCAGATCCATTAGCATAGCATCAAGTAACTGTTCCGCTGCAGTTGGAAGCGCCGAAATAAAAACTGGCGGCCAGCGCGACTCGCAGATCCGCCTCCTCACCCCCGGTTATTAAAGTTGTTAAATTGAAGATACTGCATGGAAGAGTAGTCTTGTTAGCAAGAAAAAGGAGAGCAGCTGGGGCATTTGTAGATCAGCTCATGTATATGAATAAGCAAATCCTACCCTCACCACAGCAATGCTAACCTGAGTTAAAGTTGTGCCTCAGTGTGGTGGACACTTTCGGAGTCACGAAGTAATGACGTTAGAGGTAAGGTAAAGGAGTAAAGAGGTAATGCAAGAAATGCTCATGAAGAGCCGAAACAGGTAAGTATTAAGAGTTAGATTGCAAGTTAAGATTTACCCAAAGACCTAGACAGCGTACTAGCTGTCAGCCGGCAGGCCCCAGATAACATTATTAAGGAAAGATTTAAGCAAATAACTTAAGCCAAGTCGGCTCTAATCAATTCAAGTATACTATCAAGTTAAATTCACACATACTCACATTCACACGCACTCACATTCACACAGTTAAAGTAAGGTAAGAAATAAGTCAATTAAGCGTAGAAATAAAGGTGGTAGCTAGAGGTAGAATTACAGTCGGCAAGTAACGACTATGCAAGAAGCAAGGAGTATTTAAGAAATTGACGTTAATAGGAAGTGGGCGAGGAAGTACGGAAGATGGCGAGATACCGCAGGTTCAGCGCAGCATGATCGGCGGCCAGGTAAGTCAATAGGAGATGCCCGTAAGACACATCGCTCCCAGCACACTAAGTTCGGCGGTTACAGCTCCGAGGACGCCAATATACATCGCACTTAATCCGTAATGCACACATGAGAGTATGCTAAGGTTAAGGGTTCAAAAAATATCTACCTATGAACAGCAAAGGAAGCTCCCAGTTCACCTGCCCGAGGCCACGTTGAACTGTAAGTGTCAAACCCCAACGTGCCTCTCAGGGTAATGGGAAATTTCAGAATTCCCCATAAAATTTCCACTACATAAACATAAGCAAGGCAATATAATGTCCATTTCACACAGTTCCCTTCCAACACTCGTCTACATTGTAAATTAAATTATTGGTTAGTTTAAACCTCCCTATCCACAACAAATGCGATCCAAAGAGAGGAAAAAGGAAGGCACCATTTAGTACCGAATTAACATGCGGACTACGTTTTGAGACATTTGTGTACCACTATGTTAATTGCTCTATTGCATACCGGCTTAAATGAATAGCATTTCCATTGCTTCACGACCTTTTTCAGAATTGATTTTAGCATACGAGGTAAAAATTATCATACACTTATACTTTTCACGCTTTTTAGAAAAGACAATAATTGACTTGAGTAGTACAGTCGGTTTCTCAATTCTGCTACTCACAACCTAACCGAACCAACCGTAGAAATCGCACGAACGTAGTCAACGTGTTGAGGAAACGCGGAATCAGCGCAAAAATGGTATAAAAACAGTAAGTTCAGAAAAAAGTGTATGAAACAAGATTAAAGTTGAAGAAGAAAGCAGTAGGTGCTAAAAAACAGGGCAGCAGTGAACCGAATAAAGGTGGTCTGTAACCTAACTAAACAGTTTAATTTCAACAAAAAGAAGGCCTGTCTAACTCTTAGCTTGGGTTCTCACGTTTTCCTCCCTGGGAGCGCTAGTTCCCATAGATAAAGTAGTAGTATCCCTCTGAGGAGGGTCTGCATTATTCCGGGTGTCCCACAAAAAAGTCCCCGTGTTTTCAATTGATTACATCTCCGCTTTAAAGTAACATGTATGAAATGTCTTTTTTTCATAATGTAATAAATTTTGTTTCCTTCCGTTTCGAATAACCTAATTTTTGAAAATCGTTTAATAACCACTTTAGAGTTATTGATTCAATGGAAGCTGTAGAAAAACTAATTGCTCAAAGAAAAGGTTTTAAAAACAACGACACTGGTGTTCTTCATTTATCAAGACTTACTGTAAAAAAAATTTCACAATAATGTTTCCTACTTACCATCAAGTACTTGAACCCTCTCAGATGTTATTTACTCCGTTATTTCATCATGCGAAGGACACCTAAAATGCAGCTCACTAACGATCAAAGAATGTTCATCGTATTGGAATATGAAGCAACGAAAAACTGTGAAAAATTTCGAAGAACAATTTAAGAAAAATTACCAGAAAGGAACTCGCCCGATAAGAAGACTGTATCGCACAGTTAGAAAATTAGAAAGAAAATTAAATGCTCTTTCAACTTTTTCAGCTTTTCGTTGCTTCATATTCAAATACGATGAAAATTCTTTGATCGTTAGTGAGCTGCATTTTAGGTGTCTTCAAATGATGATATAAGGAAGCAAATAACTTCTCCGATGGTTTAAATATTTGGTGGTATGTAGGATACGTCATGGTGAAATTATTTTTTTTTACAGTTGGTATTGGGAAATGAAGAACACCAGTGTTGCTTTTGAAACTTTTCCTTTTAACAATTAGTTTTTCCACCTGTTTCAGTAAATAGATTATTGTAAAGCGGTTATTAAAAGATTTTCAAAAACTTAAATTGTTCGAAAAAGGAACAAAATTTCTTGCATTGGGAAAAAAGAAATTTCAAATATGTTAATTTAAAGTGAAGATATAAACAATTAAAAAGTAAGGGACATTTTTGTAGGACACCCAGTATATGTATACAGGGTTTGGTGTTATGTGATGCATCTATTATAACCATTTACAGAAAAACGCAAAATAAAACGATTTTCAGGAGTGACAGAAACCTCAAAACTTCGTTTTCGATAAATCATGACCTGAAATACTTATAGATTCCAGCAGGAATAGTCTGAAGCGCACGCCAACAGCCTGCCAAAGAAGTTAGATTTTACTCGTTGGCTGCAGGGTGAGCCTATTCTTACGGGAATCCAAAATTATTTTTTACGGTAAGGCTACACTATGCGTTTTTTACTGCGCAATTCTCATTCATTTTGTAACCTCGGCATGCATGGACGGCTACACAGCCTACACTACACTTCGCGGAGCAACGGGGTTCAGTTGTAGTGTTTCCAGATGCAGGGAAATTTCCCTGTTATGGGAAAATTTTGGGTCCTAAAGGGGAAAAACTTCGAAAACTACATGAAAACAGGGAAATTTTGACATGAGGTGTCACTTTTGTGTAAAATTACGTGTAAATGATTAGCCACTTAGCATTTTGTGCTTAGGTACTCAGTATTTATAGTTTTTGACTCTTATCGGACATGTTCGAACTTTGATACACGTATTGTACGCGTACATACAGACTGGGAACCGACTCAGAGGCGCCACTGCATCGCAGCCGCGCAGCACCAGTTCAGCTTCACGCGTGGCGTGCCTCACGCTTCGAAGAGTCACAGATCACAGTTGCTTGACAGTCATTGTAATGATTGTAGCGAGAGGTAATTGAAGCAACGCGCTTCAGCATTACTGAAATTTTTGAAGTTTAATTCATACTGAAAAGTAGCTAGAGGAAGGGGCTACTGAAACAAATTCAAAGGGTGGCTCAGCAAAAGTGAGAAGGAGCAGAATGTTCTCATTGTTAACTATGTGATGTATATGGAAAAGCTGGAAATCTGAGATTGAAGACCATGCTGTAGGGGAAAAATATAAAAAGGATGAAAAAATTTAAAAAACAAGTGCTTTGGAAATGCACGGTGTCAGTGGACGAAGAAAAAATACCCAAGTAGACGAAGGTGAAATTAGACTTGTTGCATTCCTAAATAAGCATATTCTTCCACATTCTGTTGTTGAACATTCAGTCCCAGTTGTGAAAACAGCTTGTTCTGATTCGGAGATTGCGAAAGGCTTCAATCAAATGTGGTAGGACTAAGTGTATTGCAATTGTGAAGAATGTCTTAATGGTGAAGTGAGTGACACTATTTATGAGCTCTTGAAGAATCATTATTTATAAACAGATAAACGAAATGCAAAGCATTTGCCATTGGCGGAGAGGTTTCGAAAGATGTCGTTAAAGATCCATTTGCGACTACCATCCTTAATGCTAAAGCAACATGCTTGCATGAAAAAATCAAAGAGCTATTCACTGAAATAGGTGTACTCTATAACAGGAATATAATCGTTCGTACGCGCGTATGTATACAGAGTCTACAAAACAGGGAATTTTTCAGTCAAAAAGGGAAATTTTGACGACCAAACAGGGAAATTTAGGTTAGACCATCTGGCAACCCTGTATCAGTTGCACGCCGCGGCGCGGAGGGAATGGATACAGATAAACGTGCGCTCCGATCTTTAGCGATCGCATGTGCGATAGGGAAGAAGAAAAGAACAACAAGTGACTCACGCTACCTGTCTATCTCCATCATGTAAAAGTAATTTACAGTCAATCAAAGACATAACTCCCCAACTATGTTTCATACTAATTTCGGGTTAAGCTATCTGATTAACAAAAAACAGGGTTGATTTACTCGAGATGAATGCTGTATATTTAAAAAAAATTATACACGGTATTTCTTTTTGATTATAGTTTTATTCACTCAAGTGCAAATGATATGGGAGGAATTATTTAATTTGTATATTTTATATACACGAATAAATAATAAACATGACTTACCTGAGCGACTACTTGACAATGCAAATTTGATGTTGACTGCCGGCTCTCTGCCCCATCATTAAAAAATGACAACATTTCATAGCAAGATAGGGTCAGTCGCAGTACATCCTCTGTACCTGCTTCGATTTTTTTTAAATGCTTAAAATTTTATTCGGCTTAAAAATACTGTGCCTTCAATGTATGAATTTTTTTATTATATCAACTGTCAATGCCTTCTCAGGGTCTAGAGATGTTAATGTAGTTTTGCAAGCAAATACTTCTAAATTGATTTCTTTATACGTTGAATTTTTGACGTTTCAGAGGCATTCCTACGCTTTAAATTTATCTCTGAGCTGGAGCACCAGCTCGCGTGGCCAATCACTCATTGTAGAAAGCGCAAGCAATTAACAGAAGTACAATAGAACACTCCATGATAAAGTGCAACTGCAAACTGGGAGAGCTGTCGGGCGATGACACTGAAATCATGAAATGATGTGTAGTTCACTCCTAACTACGCGCTACAGATGCGTGCTGCACAAGGAGACGTGTCAAAAACCGCACACCGTCGAAGTTCATGCACCACTCGTGCAACGACATGCATGCTTCAAATTTGAGCGAGTTGCGCGGGAGCTGCACGAAAAAACGCATAGTGTAGCCGCGCCTTTACGGGAATCTAAAATTATTCAAGGTCATCATTTCTCGAAAACAGGAGTTTTGAGGTTTTTGTCACTCATGAAAATCGTTCAATTTTGCTTTTTTCCGTACCTGGTTAAAATATGCGCATCGAATTACCCAACACCCTAGATATATATATTATTCTTGATACATCAATAAATGAAGATATAAACCAACAAAATTTATCATATTTTTTTAACATACAGATATATCAACTAGAGTTTTCAGAGTTCCCTTTCAACGCTCAACTACATTATATTTATATATGTACTATTATTCTTGATAGATCTCTCAAATTTTTAGATATTATAGAAATGATTTGCCTGCAGGGAACATATTGAATATCATAAAAGATCATAACAAATGAAATTTGAGTTATAATGTAAGTTTTCAATACCACACCCTCAGCTGCCTGACCAATGGACTTGCACAAAAAAAATTTGCAAACGAAATGCATCATTCATAGTGATGGGTAGGCCCTTCAAATTAACTGAATGTGCTTGTTTATTAGCTGGATGCTGAACAGCATTTTTTACAACGAGTTCATATACTGAAGTACATTCAATTAGCGAACCAAATGGAAAATAGACACTGAACAGCACAAAAGAATTTCCTTGCATTACTAATGCGGTTTCAGAAAAAAAACTGAAGCATGATTAGCTAGACCAATTATCTACCAAAAACGTGTTTACAATAAATCATACCTTCATAGATAGGGTGCACTGCTGCACAGGACTCAAAGCACAAAATTAAAAATCTTGAAAAACAAATTAAACAAGAGAATAATTGAAGACAGATAGACGAGCTGACATGGACAGCAAAAAAAAAGAATACAAAATGTCCACCATAAAAAGGCAAAACAATAACTAATTACAATATAAAATGACCCAAATACACAAATCTCGGACCCTGTAGGAGTGCTAAGTCCCAAAAGTGCAAGTGTCATAAAATGCATTGTTATTTTTTGGCCTTGATACATATTTACAGCAATCGATTTTTCATCATAAAGTAAGTGTTATGGTTACCACCAGCGTTTTTCTCTATTCTTGTTGGCGCTGATACAAAGCACTGTCAAAAGCAAATTGGTCTTATTTTTTGCTCAAGGTTAGGATAAAATTACACTTATTAATTTGGTGGAAATAAGAAACTTATTGTGACATCCATACAAGGTCCACATACAATTACTCTTATAATATGGTGAAAATTAGAAACTTATTGTGAGATCGATACACATTTGAAAAAATAACCAAGTCTTTGTGGCCACTCTGTAACACATGAGTTATAATATTGAATTTGTATTTCTTTAATGAATCTTACAGAAAAATTAACATAGTTATTTCTTAGAGAATGCAATTAAGCCTCCCATAATACAACAACGGTATTTTCAGAAGAAGGAATAATGAAGGGACTATTTAGAGGACATCCTTCCATGCCAACATATGCCCCCAAGGATACCAAGTGCATCATATAAATAATTTTATACTTTAATTATCCCAACTCAAAAGCGATATTAAAAAACAATAGAGCTCATTCAATTCTGTTTATTTGCCAAAAATAATGTCAGAAAAATCGTTGATGTAGAAATGTTACAAATCATGAAGAAAGAGACATTGCATATCTACTAATATAATTCTCTATTAACGAAGCGTAAAACATAGCTGATTACCTATATCTTTATTTACCAAACTCTCCACTGGACCGACTTGAAATGTGTTCAGAAAAATAATTGTACCTTCGTCAGGCCTCCAATATTCATGAATAAAATTTGCAAATGAATCAAGTGAATGTGAACTGTTCTGTAAACTTGCTCAGTAATCAATCCAGAGTACTTTGCTCTGAATACCACTGCTCTCGTTTCAAAACAGTTGGACGAATAACATTTCACGTAATTAAGATTAAAAAATACGAGTAGAACTTAGCTTGAGCTCGCCTACCGGCAAGAAAGATTTAAGATCACCGAAGATTTAAGATCATCGAAGATTTAAGATCACCGAAACATCCCGGTAAAAAATCAATACATCAGTAAACATGTTTTTTGCATCTGAGGCAATACCACGTCCCAATTTATCTTATTTAACCTATATTTAACCACAGTCACAACACTGATCGCAACCTTACAAAGACAGTTACTGCGAGTGCGTCGCACGAAGCACGATGACTCACTGTCACGCACTTACTGATCGCGTCACGACGCTTTGAACGTGCCCCTAAATCAAATTTTAAGTTACCCTAAAAATTGCTTAACGGACAGTAACGTTTGAACGTTCGAAATAAATTTTTGTAAAAGTACATAATACTAGACGACAAAATATTGCAGATATTTCACGTGTGTATGCAAGGATGTTAGGGTGTATTAGATTGTGCTTTTTTGTTATTCAATTCTAGTTCAAACTGTCACGGATGGCGTAAAATAACGATTGATCTTTAGTTTTTTTTCAGTACTGAAGTATGTGACATGTTCAAAACGTACACAACACCTCAACTAGCGTTTTACGGTTAAAGTTTAAATTTAGTGACATTGTGAAAATGTACTTTTCTTCAAGTTCAAATTAAAAAAAAAACTTAAACTAAGAACTTCTCATGACGATTTGGAAAGACCGAGTAATAAAACTGATCGTGAAATTAAGTACATATGCAGCTTTAACTCCAGTGTGATTTATCAAACTATTTCAGCTGATGGGGGACATTTCGTTGAAGAATGAAATAAAAAATTATCCATAGCAATCGCAAGCACTTAAATGAACGCAAATAAACGCAACGATGTTCTCATTGTAAGCATAGTAAAGTAAAGTGTTCATTTACTATGTTGTAAAAATTTCAGGAGGAGAATGAACATGAAATAAAATATCCGACACATTGTTTTAAGCTAAAAGCAGTGTGTACGCCTGCAACAATGTCAAAACACACGTTTGATGGGTGACGTCCATCCGTTATACGCGTGGCGATAATTTGCTGCCGTACACTACCCGCAGCACACCACCTGCAGCACACTGCCTGCAGCACACCACCTGCAGTACACTACCTGCAGCACACTGCCTGCAGCACACTACCTGCAGCACACTGCCTGCAGCACACCACCTGCAGCACACTACCTGCAATACACTACCTACAACACACTACCTACAGTACACTACCTGCAGTATACTACCTGTAGTACACTACCTGCAGCACACTGCCTGCAGCACACCACCTGCAGTATACTATCTGCAGCAAACTACCTGCAGTACACTACCTGCAGCAAACTACCTGCAGTACACCACCTGCAACATACTACCTGCAGTACACCACCTGCAGCACACCACATGCAGCACACTGCCTGCAGCACACTACCTGCAGCACACTGCCTGCAGTACACTACTCACAGTACACTACCAGTAGTACACTACCTACAGCACACTACCTGCAGCACACTATCTGCAGCACACTGCCTGCAGCACACTACCTGCAGTACACTACCTACAGCACACTAGTTGCAGTTCACTGCCCGCAGCACACTGCCTGCAGCACACTACCTGCAGCACACTGCCTGCAGCACACTACCTGCAGCACACTACCTGCAGCACTCCCCCTGCAGCACGCCACCTGCAGCACACCACCTGCAGCAGACCACCTACCGCACACCACCTGCAGCACACCACCTGCCGCACGTCACCTGCAGCACACCACCTGCAGCACATCACCGGCAGCACACCACCGTCAGCCCACCACTGGCAGCACACTACCGGCAGCATACATTTGGAAGGCTGTAAACCACGGATGGGCGCTCTCAAATGTTTCGGCCATTAACCAACTGAAAATTATTGCCTTCAAAACGTCCATAGCCAACTGTGAATTTCATGTCCGAGCTCAACCGCGTGTAGTTAAGAGCGCGTTGAGGGAGTGTTAAGGCAGAGAAGGCCGACTAGCCTATAAATCGCACATAATCGACCGTCACGTCCTTAATCCACCGGCGATACGTCCTTGATTTTCAATTGGGTACCACGCATCTCCTTCAGAATGGGGCAATTTGATCGTTCAAATATCGTTGTTATTGTACTTAGCAAATGTCAATGTCAGCTAAAATTGCTATTTTTATGTCATATTTACTAGCTCTGCATACATTCTTCATTTTAAACGCTTTTCGTTTGTGATTTAGTGGAAGTTTCAATTTCCACGTACATTTAGTGAAAAATTGCTTTTTGCTACACGTGAATTTAAGAAACTCTGGTAAGAATACAGGGAGGTGAAATAAGTATTTAGCCATGAATAAAATTTTCAATTTGGCATTTAAAAAAAACACTAAGCTACGGGATTAATAATATGATAGCAGTAACAAATTCAAATGTAATTCGTTAGCTAAAACATGATTTGTATCGAATGCATAGAATTTATACAGCATTTTGACAAATAGGTGGTGAAAAAATATTTGGACAGTTACACAAATTTAACATTTAGTCGCACCTCTTCCAGTCACAATTATTGCGGCTCTTAACGATTTTTGCAACTTTTGATTAGGTCTCTACAACACTTCAAAGAAATTTTGTTCCACTTCTCTTCGGGTAAAGTCTTCAATTTTTCATGGTTTGAAAGCCGTCTCACATGAATTCGCTTGCAGGATCTGCCATAAATATTTGATTGGGTTGTGGTCTGGCAATATGCGAGGTCATTTTAAAATGGTAATACCCATGTCTACAAACCATTTTTGTGTTGCTTTAGCTGGGTGTTTTGGATCATTATTCTGTTGAAACTACCATTCATTATGGAGTCCCATCCTTTCTACTGACTGATGTAAATTACCATCTAAAATTTGTCTGTATTTGGCACCATCGATTCTTCCTTCAATTTGAATTTCTTCACATGTTAAAATGCAAAGGAAATCATTCAACATATTTTGCTGGCACCAATGTCAAGCGTTAAAATTCCCCACCTTTGTCAATCTTTAAAACGAAATGTTTCGATGAAACTATCATCATCTTCAGGCTGAAAAATAAAGATCACATTTTGATCATACATTGATAAAAATGTGAATCATTTGTTCAAGCAAAATCAGACCCAGGAAAAATCCAGATATTCACATAGTAGGACGACTAGATATGAGTAATTTTTGTTCTGAATATCGATCACCAACAGACTAGCGAATATTGCACAGCAGTTACATGTTCATGGCACCAGAGACACGGCGAACTGGACAAATGAGCAAATTTTTCGAACTTTAAGCTGCAGTCCTATTGAGTAGTTTTAGAGCAACGAAATCATTAGTATTTTCGATGAGGCCCGGTTGAAGCTTGTGAAGATCTAATGCTGATATTATTTGAATATGCTTTTTTTAATCACGTGATATATAATTTTTATGTTTGAATGATGATCTTCATTCGAGGGCTTACGACTATAATCAATACGAAAATGATGAAAAATAGAGCCTTGATATTTGTGCGCATTCAATCTTTGTCTTAGGGTCATCCTAGTCACGCCAATGTAAAATTTATTAAGAAGATTTAAATTCTCTTGTTTCGCACTTAAATTAATATATATCACTGGCTCTGTCTAGGCCACTGACCCTGGACCTGGAAATATAATTTCGCACTAAGAGATCACTGATTTTATGATTTTCAAATTACACACAGACTTTTCTCGCTGGATCTGGATCTACGGGTTCAACAAAGGTTTTCATAATGTTCTTGATAATTCGTTCATCAATTTTGTAATTATTGTGCATTTGAATTTTACAAAATATATTAATATGACATTTATTTAATCTGAGAACTATTGTTAGTGCTCAGGGTTCGGTTCAAAAGTTAGCAATTGTTTTGTAAATCGGAGAAATTGTTATTGACCAGCAAGCGTTTAACTGTAAGAAGTTCAGAATATCCCTTAAATTTTTTCTAGCGTTCCCAAACCATTAAAAAAACGCCCCCAGATCATTATTTTTTTCCTTCCGTACCCTCTTTTCGCCAGACGTGTGTTGTATCATTGCGGCCAAAAAGCTCAATTTAACACTCGTCCAACCATAAAATGCGTTTGAAAAAGCCGCTCTCTTTATTCATTTGTTCTTTTGCAAAATTCAATTATGAATTAAGGTGCATTTTCTTCAACAAATAAGCCTTACGAGACCTTCGTGAATACAAATCCTGTCAGTAGATTTCCTTATTGTTTTCTTGCAAACGTTAGTGCCGTCCATGCTGAAGTCTGTTTGTAGCATTTTTACAGGTGTGGCCAATGATTTTGGGAAACACGAGTTTTGCTATTTTCGTGTTAAACTAAGGTGTAGTCTTGCGTAGTATTTAATTGGTTGCTTTCAGAAAACGTTATAATGAATAAGCATAAACATCAATTGTCTATAAAAAAATTCAATAGCCTGTAAGACTAAAAAGTAATTATTCTCAATACTTGCCATATTGACCACGCGTCTTCAAAACTGTTTTGATGCACTTAGGTATGCTGATTACTAATTTTTCTATGATATTATAATCAAGGGGCCTCCACTCTTCTACAAGTTGCGCTAAATTAGTTGTTTTCTTCTTGTTGACTCGATTTTTGATGATCAACAATAAATTTTCAATCGGATTCATATCAGCCGAATTTCTCTAGGCCAAGGGCCCAAAATCTCCACTCCTTTGTGATCAACGAACTTTTTAACCACTCTTACATTTTGACAGGGAGCGCCATCGTGTTGGTAAGCGGCTTCTTTGTTGGGACACTGACCAGCTATCGTTGGAAGGAGATGATCTTGTGAGACTTTCCGATACCAGGCCGAATTCATTGCCGTGTTTTTGGGAAAAATCGTCAGTGCTGCAGTTCCCTTACCTGAAAATCATCCCCAGAAGGTGTCAAAAAGTGGGAGCGGAGATTTAACGGAGAAAATGACTTTGCCCCATTGTTCAGCAGTCCAATGCTGGTACTTTCCGCTAAAATTGAGCCGCTCTTTGATGTTATTCGCCGTCAAACGAGATTTCTTCGCTGCTCTCCTTGAAGCAAGTCCGTTATCCAAGAGTTGACGTCGGACAAACAGTTTGCGCTCAGGCATGGACGCCACACCTCTTCCATTCTTGCGCAGGCTCTGAACTGCTGGCAATCATTTCGCGTAACGAGTAGCGCACTAAAGCCCTGTCTTGACGAACCGACGACAATCTTTTCCTGCCAGGGACTGTCTTCGCCTCTATGGATTTTATCTCGCTGAATTGTTTTATCAGTCTGTAGACAGTTGATAAAGATGCAAGTTGCTTGGTAACGATTTTCTATTTTGATAAACACTGATGTGGAAGAAGGATGGTTTTCCTATTTTTTTCCGAAATCGTCATGATTTTGGATCTGGTAAAATAAAGTTTTTTAAAAATCTGAAAAATTAATAAACAAAATATGTAGAGATAAATATGCTACTCATATTGAAAACTTTTTTTTCATTAGTTCCATAACCCGTATAAGCTTTTAAACCAGACAAATAGGTCTTCCGTATTTTAGAAAAAAACAAAATAGGTCAATTGTTGAGAAAATCCACGCAATTTTTTTTTCAAATCTCGCTTATAAGTAATTTTGTTACATTATTGGACTGTTAATGGTTACGCATGAGTAGATTCGGAAATAAATCCCTGATATAAAAAAGTTTTTTCAAAATCATTGGACACATCTGTAGAGTGGCGAAGGGATTGGTTTAACTGTTCGCAACATTTTTCTTAAACTGCTATAATTTTTTCCATAATTTCCCAATTTCGGAGTTTTGTTGGTGTCTCTGACTTATTCCAATCCTTCACAGTGAAAATTACCGTACTAACAAGAACATTAATGGTGATACGCTTCTATAGCTTTTATGGTTTTCAAGTTACAAATTAATTCGCTTTGTCGTGCATTGTGAGACTTCTTTTGCTTAGGCAAGCCGCAGTATAATCATTTCGGGGTCTGGTGCAACACTAACAGGCAGCCACACTGCTAACCTAATAATAGAAAATGATGTTTTTATTCTAGAAGTATAAAATTGAAGGATTTTTATGCAAGAATAATAAAAATATCCATACAGTTTTTATCACCTTTTTGCTAAAATGCTGTATAGATTGTGTGGATTCTTTAAATATTATGCTTTAGTTCATGGAATACGTTTGTACGTGTTACTGCAATCATATTTTCTGTCTCAAAGGTTCCAATTTTACTTAAATGCTAATAAATTTAATTTTCATTGTGTCCAAATACTTATTTCCCATCCCTGTAGGTGAAATGAAGCAATGACATTCGCTTGGACGCTATCAAGTAGTTCAATATCTCATTAAGATCCACGTTTTCACCATTTATAGATACATCACTCGTAGTTCTGGATCGGAATTAAATTAATTCATCACAAAACGCTAACTGCTATTTTAAACGAATTTTGACAAAAATGTTAGAAGAATGCATGGAATTAGGAAAAAATTAAATAATTTGAACATGCAAAGTCTGTTTTTCGAAATTCTTATAATTAGGAACAAGCGGGCACTAAGAAACAGTTAAATTTTAAGGAACAAATCCTACAAACAATTTGAAAATCCCTCGATGATTATTCGTTGTTCTTGCGAGAGACAAAATATGTTTTTTCTATATTCATAGTATTTTGAAATGACTGCTTCAACTTTAAATAATGGCCCTTTTGCACTACCCCCATATTCAAACTCTCGTAAGATTTATCTGTTGAATTCCGATTAAACGTCGTGAATCTTGCATTTTGATGTTCATGTTTAGTTTATTCAAGCTTCCATTTTTTGGCTTTACTTGAATATAAGCTTGATTGATTACAGAAATTTTCTTTACGCAAGTGATGAATATTTTTGTCAATAACGGAATCTTTCAAAGATATCCACTAAAATTTAAATATTTGGTAGTTCTGATCTCTCAAAAAATTGGCGATCCTGAAGTGTATGTTATGTTTATGCTATTAACAAATTACAACAAATACATTAAGAGATGTACGGACACTGTCTTTGTGTATAAATAAATTTGAACGTGAGAATTCGAAACTCTTAAGAAAATACTGACTCTACATCCTACTTAGGCGAAGATGAGCTTTGATAAAAAGTTTTGAATTCGCTGAATGATTGGAACTATTTTGTAATGCTTGTAATTTGAAAATGAAATTTAAAGTATCGTCGGCGTCAAAATATTTTGGAACGTAAGAGATTATAAACAAAACCTTAAGGACACCGTACACCTTTTTTAAACCAAATGGTAAAAAAATTGATTTACTTTAAATTTTGCTTTACATCCACTATAAATTTTACATGCGTGCACGCAATAGAACGCTCACCATGGGGGCTGGACTGGGGGTGAGGGAGAGCTGTTTGTGTTGTAAATTTTTTTTTGAACAAAACTTTTTTACTTGTTGAATAACAAATCCTTTAAAACTTTTCAATCATAAACACAAAGCAATAATTACAGAAATTTTTTACAAACAAACAAATTTTTATTTTGAAAATGTCATTTTGTTTTTTCGCTTTTGTGGAAACCTAAAACTTTCCTCAGGCGAAATGCTACCACTCCTACATATTTTTGATGTAGAGAGTCGAGATAATGTATTTTCAAAGAAGAATAATAGGGCCACAACCTTGAGTTAGGAATTTGAGATTTTTGAATTAGGTAAAAAACGGGATGCTTTGAAATTGAAAAAATCGAGATTTTTGGCAATTGTTCAAAGTTGGCTTTTTTATTCATAAACATCTCCGAAACCAAAACGAATTTCAAACATTCCTACTTCGGCGCCGTGGCCCAGGGTTTTTTCTTTTAAATGACACCTGTTTCATGTCTATAGGTTGAAATTTGTAGTATGAGTAAGGTATGTCGTTCCTTCCCTATATTCCGTTTTCTTTGCCGTAACTCATTTTCTATGAAGCAAATCAAAAATTTCTTACAGGGTGACCCCCACATTTTTAAATGTTTATCAGGCTGTCAAAGCTAATAAGTAATAAGCATTGGTTCATGAATTAATAAAAAAGTGCAAAAGATGTACTGTCCCATTAAAGAAAGAGTTCCCCATGAGGAAGATTTTTTTAACATTGAACCTAGAGCAATGAAATTTGGTGTACTGATAGGAAATGCAATTAGGAATCGTTTGTCTTCTATGAAGAAAATGAATTTGCTGTAAATAAAACGAGATGTTTGTTGAAACCAAATTTTGGCAGGGGTTTGTAAAAATGCATCTCCTCCTACAGTTTTTGAGTAAAAGTTATGACTTTGATGTCATTGGATGCGAATACACTCGTAAATTTCAAAAACTTGAATTGAATTTCCAAAACTTCTAGTTTGAAATGAAAAAACAATAAAAAATTTTACTACATGTCGATTTTCGAGAAACGATGCACATATGGCGTCACAACTTTTGAATAAAAAAGAATGTCAAATGTCCTTTCAAATTTTTGAAATGCCTACATCTTTACGCATCCAATGATAACAAAATCATCCCTGTAGCTCAAAAAATGTAGGAGAATATGCATTCTGAAACTCAACATTTCGATCCTCCCAAAATAGGTAAACAGAGAAACATAAACAATCTCAATTTGTCTTTATTATTATTGGTTGGGTCAGCTAGCACCCTTGAAATCATTATACAGTAATAAAGAGACATAGAAGATGACATAGCAATGTCGCGCCGTGAAGAAAGTGCCATGAGGGAGGTGTAACATGGTCAAATTTCACTTCAGAAATCAGAAATTGAAGCATGTATTGAAAACTGAATTTAAACTCATTAAAATATTTACTGAATTTCGGGAAGTTGATCTAAAATAACTCCAGCATTGATGCTTCTAAGCTTGAGAATAAAAATCAAGGTGAGAATCGCTACACGTATAGTCATTGTTATTAAAAAATGATCAAATGAAACTGAACGTTTCGGACAAACTGTCCATCTTCAGCAAAAAATATCTGTAAAACGAAACCAAAAGAGGAAAAAATTAATACACTAAAGAAGCATCTATTAAAATCTAAGCATTGAAAAAACACTAACACCGGTAAAATAACATAAGAGGAAAAACTGAGTAGCTGAATTAGGTGTCGGCAACATGAAGCGGGAAAGCACTTTGGGCGTCATTCCGTATAGGTTTCTTTTTGTAAATATGCAGAGATTCGAAAAGGCGCAGATCTGTTCTGTAAGAGGTACCGGCCAAGATTTTAAAATCATTTAGGGAGACCGGAACATTGCACTCTTCTGCACAGATCTAACAAAGGACAGTGGGGGGACCCAAGAGGAAGACCAGTTCTGCAACTACGCCCAGCATGCTCGGAAAGTCTAGTCATCAGGGTACGGCAGGTAGAACCAGCGTACCGCGATTCACAACGTGAACAACTGTATTGGTACACCAGAGACGAGCACAGTGAGGGTGTTTGTTTGTCCATGAAACGAAATAGAGAACCAATTGTAAAATTATTCACGAGGATCATTTGAACTTTGAGCTGCGGGAAAAACTTATTAATAAGGTATTTAACATCTTCGCTTAATTTTAATGATTACTCTCCAAAATACGGCAACTTCACAAAGAAAGCTTGTTGTGAACAAGATTGAACAGATTGAGAATTATCATAAATTTTTGACAAAAATTTGTTAATGTGCTTGTCAACAACAGATGATGAAAATCCGTTTCTGGCAAAATATCCTCGCCAAAAATCGAACTCTCTGTGTAAGTTTTGAAAGTTAGAACTCACATTATACGCTCAATGGATGAGACTATGAATGCCGCAAACCCTAAAATTGTATGAACAAAAGCTAAATAAGCTAGTCCCGAGCCCAGATAAAGTTTTCTTTCGGAAAACAGAGCACTGAAAAGAATTGCCAACTCTCTCCACACAAGCATCAAGAAACTGCAACCTCTCATTGTCTTCGTCTTCCCTAGTAAATCTAATATTGCGATGACGAGAATTTAAATATTGGAGGAAGAGGTAAGCATGAGCCTTTTTCTGAACAAAACAAAGGTGTCGTCAACATACCGCTTGTAGAACACAGGCCTAAAAACAGGAGGACATTCTTTCAACCAGTTTTGTTCATGGTGTCACAGAAATATAATAGCAAACATTGGGCCTAAAGGTAAACCCATGCCCAACCAATCACCTTGCTTATAATATTTACCATTGAAAATGATAAAAAAATTACAGACTGCCAATTTTAGCAACTTTTCAACAATACTGTGAGAGAGCCCCATGAAAGTTTCACAGCTTGCGTATAATTTTGATAAGCAAATTTTTATAGTTTCCAGCAAAGGTACATCGGTGAACAAATTTTCCACATCAAAGGACGCATGAACAGTCGATCAGTATTATTAAAACTACTCAAATTATCTACAAATGCTTTAGAGCTGTCTACAGTAAAACAATTCGTTGTAAAAGGTTTGAGAATTGGAATAAAAAATTTAGCAAGATTAAAACTGAGAGTATTGAACGAGGCAAAAATTGGGCGAAACTGGAACTTGGCAGCAAGATCAGACTTATGGATATTAGGTAGGCCGTAAAGAGTTCCAGGGCCGGATCCGGTTGCACGTAGCTTATTGTAATCGTCAGGTAATATAATCGCAAGTTGTCAAACTTTCATGGGGCTCTCTCACAGTATTGTTGAAAAGTTGCTAAAATTGGCAGTCTGTAATTCTTTTCTCATTTTCAATGGTAAATATTATAAGCAAGTTGATTGGTTGGGCATGGGTTTACCTTTAGGCCCAACTTTTACTAATATATTTCTGTACCACCATGAACAAAACTGGTTGAAAGAATGTCCTCCTGTTTTTAGGCCTGTGTTCTACAAGCGGTATGTTGACGACACCTTTGTTTTGTTCAGAGAAAAGGCTCATGCTTACCTCTTCCTCCATTATTTAAATTCTCGTCATAGCAATATTAGATTTACTAGGGAAGACGAAGACAATAAGAGGTTGCCGCTTCTTGATGCTTGCGTGGAGAGAGTTGGCAATACTTTTCAGTGCTCTGTTTTCCGAAAGAACACTTCATCTGGGCTCGGGACTAGCTTTTTTAGCTTTTGTTCATACAATTTTAGGGTTTGCGGCATTCGTAGTTTCGTCCATAGAGCGTACAATGTGTGTTCTAACTTTCAATACTTACACAGAGAGTTCGATTTTTTGCGAGGATATTTTGCCATAAACGGATTTCCATCATCTGTTGTTGACAAGCACATTAATAAATTTCTGTCAAAAATTTATGATAATTCTCAATCTGTTCAATAATGTGCACAACAAGCTTTCTTTGTGAAGTGGCCGTATTTTGAAGAGTAATCATTAAAATTAAGCGAAGATGTTAAATCCCTTATTAAGAAGCTTTTCCCGCACCTCAAAATTCAAATGATCCTCCAGGTTGCTAAGTCCAGACTCCCAGAAAATGCTCAAAGAAAACACAAATTTTTGGTGTCGGTAAATATTGAGCACCAACACGTAATTTTTGCAAATTTTGAATTAACACAGTGAAAAATAGGTTCTCTGTATCAAATTCAAATTAATAAATGAATCTTCAAAAGTGCAGTCCTTTTGCATTTAGTTAATGAACGAAATGCGAAGTAAATCAGTATTCTGTATTAACATATATAATGGCGAAGTTGTGGCTCGAAAGCTTGTAGAATATATAGCAGAAGAAGAAATGAGATGCACGAACTGGTAAATCAACATATAAAGAACGTGCTTTCGCGACCGAAGTGTCGTGAGTGTCATGACATGTCAAGATGTTTTGTGATGAGAATTTTTGAAGGAAAATAGTGCAGCCCGTGAACACAATAATTTGTCAATTCGTTAGTGAGATACAACCCATCTTTATTACTTTTCATTAGTTAGTTTAAGGTTCCCTAGCCCCAACAAAGACGATTCCCCAAAGTGTAAAGGGATGGGACGATTAAGTATGGTCAGTAGCAAACGGGGAACACATGCACTAGGTGTGTTCCCATACGAGAGGCCCTGCACACAGAATAAGTAAATTACGAAGAACGAGGAATAAAAGACAAAGAAGAGATAGCGAAGAAGACAAACTCACTGAAAGATGCAGAGCGAGCACGAAAGAGAAGCCTTGCAGGTCAGTGAATGCGGAAATGGAGAACCTAAGATTCTCCATAGCATAGACAAACCTAACTGACTTTAACCTATTGCTTATCCTGTGTCTCAGAATGGAGCTCCAGCTCATTCAAACTGCATCTTTAGAAACGAGAATCAAAAATTTACCTCAATGTTTATTACATAACTTATCTCACTAGGACTCTCATTTGTACATAACGGATTGCAAAAATGTAAAGGAAACGATGTTTTTATAATCAAATGGAAAATCGATTAGTTTACACGGAAAATAACGAACTCCAGTTTCATATCTGAAAATGGTGTTCATGCCTGCTTGAAAAATGAGACATTGCAAGAGAAAGGAGATTTTCATGTATTTTTAAGTGTATGTTATAATCATTTGACAAATTTTTGAAAATATATCTGGCTAAAAAGTTATCAAACGTTTTGCTCAACAGTGAGCAGGTTGAAATATTTAAAAAAAATGACTTCAATCAGTAAAGCTTATTATCTATGGGAATATGTTGATGGTTACGAAAAAATGCACTGAGAAAGTTTCCTTCTAAGAGGTGAATTTTGCTGTAGCTTAAATAAAAAACATGCTAGCGAAGAGGAATATCAACATACGCTCAATTTTTAGATTAGTTTCAACTGCAAATATTAAAGACTCTCATAACTCATACTTAAAATTTGACTCGTTAATTTCTAGTTGATATATTTTGAAAGATTTAACAACGTATGTCAACACATTATCTTTGATCCATGATATTATTTTACAACACCTGAAATATATAACTCAATGCAATGGTAGAGCAAATAAAAATAGAGTTAGACTTGAAAAAACAGATTTATTTCTGTTCGCTAAAAGAATGAATTTCAACTATATCAATGTAATTTGCGGTTAGTAATACAAGGATTTCAAATGTGTACATAATACGGAAAAAGTACATTCTAGAAATTATGCTGATACCAAAAATGAATGTGGATGAACAGTGTATCGGGCATAAACGGTAGAAAATTACAGATTAAATGGTTCAACGTCGTAACAGGGCGAAAGAAAAAGTTTATTTTTGAACTCGATTAAATAAATCCTAATGAGGAGCGATTCATGATTTGCTTTCTTCATTAGAACATATGATATTACTCGGAAACTTAGATCAGTTCTACAACTCGCTAAGCACGAAAAATATGCTGTGAATCATGGAGCTCTGAATTTAACCGTACGATTAAATTTGGATGGGATTTAAGAATACATCAACAGACAAAATTATGATTTTGAAAAAGTTTCTTGGAAGTTAATTCTACGTTTGAGAAATTATAATAAGTGTGTGAAATAGAGGCGACGGGAAGTTAGCGAAATCCGAAAAGGAATTAAGCAGATTAGGATTTTACCAATTCCACATTATTCTCAAAAAATTTAAAGGGTTGTTATACTTAAATGCAATGAATGAAATTTGAAAAAACAACATTAAGCCTCACCATTTGAAAAATCTACATGTGTTAGGACAAAGCTATTTCGTTTTAAAATCAAGACTTCGCAAATGAGGAAGTAAAAAGAGTAAGGAAAAGCCAAACTCAAAATAACATTGCTATAGAAGAATATGAAAGAGCATTGCAAATGAATGTCATTTAAAACAATAAATGTTATGGAAAGTAATTAGAATTTGTGATGATAATTTTAATCCAAGGCAATGAATCGAATCATGTTGAATGATAACGAGGTGTATACATACATCGTTAGATAATATAAACGCTTTCTCCCTAAACCAAAATAAAATAAATTCTGACAAAGTCGAATGAAAGAGAATCATACAACTACTATTTGTTAGCTAATAAAAATTGATAGAGGATGAATAAATTAAAATCATTCCTTAATAATACAAATGAAAATGAAACCATAATGAGAAAACGCGGACGGCTTTAAAAAAATGAGGCAGGCTTATACTCAGAACCACGGAAGTTGAGCAACCCGTTACAAACTTAGCCATCCCTCGGGAATCTTTTTTTTGGTTCTTAATTCCTATATTTGGCAAAGTTTTACATGGCTATTAAGTTTGCAAGATCTGTTTTCCCAATGACAATGCGAGCGGTTCTTACACAAACGAAAGAAAGAGCACAATGAAAACAAGCGTATTATTATTGCTCGGTAGGTGAGAAGAACAATATGTCTAGCAAACCCATAAATTTCCTGAGGTGGCTTGAAGTTTTTCCAAGAAAAATTCATTTCGGTGGTTTTGAGTAGAAGCCTACCTCATCTATCAGTGAATTATCGCTCCTTCTCATTCCTTATTATTGAAAAAACTAGAAAAGGTAACATTAAAACACTGTTAAGGAAATGCATTTTTCTTCAATCCAATTATCTTCAAAAACTTGTAAACGAAGAACACTTTTATCATTGAAATTATGTTTATTAAGAATTTACAAGGTCTGAGAATAAAATATCAATAAAGAATCTTTTCACTCTGGAAAACGTTTCGGAGACCAGCTCCATCCTCAGTAAGTCAATCTGTAAAAACATTAAAGTTGAAAAAGAAAAATTCAGTCAAATTTGAAAAGCACAAGTTTTCATTAAATATTTAAATCTAAATCTGCAGGGGAAATGAATTATTTGTACTATGAAGGACAGTATTTTCTTTGGTTATGTACAGGCTTCGACTAAAACCAGAAGATGATTTTAAAATTTTACGTACTGCTCCGAATGAATTAGACTTGCGTATTTTAGAGTCCCTATGCATAACTGTGAGGCAAATCGGAATTGTTGGCTACGTATATCAGAGGCAAACATACTGTATTTTTATCCCCTTTGACGCAATATAATCTCAGGGGCTGGCAACGATATTGCCACAACGTCCAGCAATAAAGCGGCACACCTAATGCGCTCTTTCATCTATAATACATTCCTACAGAGTTAGTGGCAACTTTGCTGCAGAAGTGAGGATTCCTCGGATTAAAGAGGCGACAAGCCGAAACATCGCAAGCACTAACAAGAAAACGGAACTCTGCTGTAATTACTGATAAATACTTATAGGAAAAAAGTTATAGGTTATACAAAGATATGATTATGAACTTTGCGTCAAGAAAAATCGTAGTGTATTAGCTCATGTGAGAGATCGCAGAGCAGTCTTTTTCGAAGCTAATGTGAGCCCTCCAGTCAATCAATCGCGCAGAATTCTGTGACCCCCATTAAGTTTATTCACAAAGTCTGAATTCAAATGATTTGCAATGATTAATACAACAAACAACGAATTACGTATCAGAAATCAAATGCTTCTTATATTCCTTGCCGAGTTTACAAATTTCGTCCACTTCCCGAGGTCACATTTCGTTTGATACAAGAAATCATAGAGTTCTTTAAATATTTGCAGCACAATTATTTCAACGTCGATGCCGCCGGTGACGGACTTTTCGATAAATTTTTTTGCGCTTAATGTATCGCGATGCCTGGTATTTTGTTCTTGAGACCGCATTCCACGTTACTCGCCGTTTCAGTGTAAAAGTGTATTCATCTTACTGATAAAACATTGGCGCTGAACAGAATTTGTTTCTAATACAGGAATAGAATTGATCTTTGTAATTCGTTCTCAGCCAGATATCTTAATCTTAACAGTCTGCAGATAAATATTTTATTAGTTAAAACAGCCGCGTTGGAGAAGTTTTTCTCAAATAAACCAGCACCACTACAATAAAATGAGTTGAGTTAAATTTAGCTCTTGTGGACAAAAGGTATAGTAAGCAGAGAAGCCAAGATTCAGTAAAGTTATTTCGTACTAGACGTGTGACAATAATTAATTATTAGCATATTAGTGAGACGTTGAGGAGAAACAGATTCAAGTTTTACTCATGTTTAAAAAAGTGAGGGAAACACTCCACATTGTACATTTGTCCAAATACGCTAGGTAAAATGTGATTTCAAGCATGTAGGCTGCAGTCCATTATCACAGTAAAATTATTCTGCTTAAAAATACAAAAACGATTAGTAATTTAAACTGCACGAATATTCTAAAATGGAATACTTGCTTGATGCAGTTGCCTGTCTTCCCTAGGTATAAACAAGGTATGTATTAATAAGTACTATTATTCATTACAGGGTTGAGCAGTGAAGTTTTCTCCTCACGTGCTTCCCGGAAGAGGCCGGGAGTTGCATCGCCTTACCACCTACACCACGTCGAAGATGGTACCGATGCGAGGTGTGTTCAGCAGCCACGCGACTGGTAATGTGCTGGTGGGACGACCACTACGCTACTCGCCTCAGCTGAGATAATGATCCAGTGCTGTTTCTATAGGAGGTAATTGCCAGGCATCTCATCACCGCTGCATCGGCGATCAGAAGCTGTTGGTCTAAGGTCGACGACTTAGTGGTGTTGAAACGTTCTGCAGTTACATTCTGAGCTCTTAAAACTCTAGAAAAGATTATTTCACAATTTTAGAACCATGTCGGATAATATCCGAGCATAACTTGGGAAATGCAAATTGAATTAAATAACACTTTCGTCTTTGTTAGCCCTCTTCTAATATGAGTACCAAGAAGCTACAACCCAGGTAGCAAAATTTATTGACCTAATATTGAGCCAATATACAGTCTTAATATTGACTGGATATTCAAAATGAACATTGGGAAAATACCTTATTATGGAAAATTCGGTTGATATTGGAAAAACTATTGGCCCAATAACAATATTATCATCAACCCAATGTCAACTAATTATTGAGTCAATATTGATCAGATAATGAGGTGTTCCCTACAATATCGATGGATTGATACTCAATTTTTGATATAAGGTTGATAATGGTAAAACAAAATTGTCTCGATAATTACATGTTCACTTCCCCATACCAGTTATTGACTGTCACTATGGACTTGATACCGAGGTTGTTAGATCATATGCAGCTGCTTCCCCATTGAGTTCCGTTAGCGGCGTGAAGCGGCGGCCTTACATATACCTCCCCTCCACTTTATACCGGTGATACTCAGAGGAGAAACTAATGATTTAAGGCTTAAGAATTCACATTGGCGATATATCAAAGTTACTGAGCATACATAAGTAAACTAGAATTGTGGTTTGAGGGGTAACTAAGGTAAGGCACTACA
>JACJUY010003765.1:9219-30802 GCA_014220935.1 Platorchestia sp. MABIK | reverse complement strand
AATTTAACTGCGCATAATTTGATAACTGTCCTTTCCATGCTCACGCTGGAGGGACACCTGTAATATGTAAATTCTTTTGTGTAACGGAAGTTTCTTTAGAAAACTCCGTTTTTTTTTCTGCCGGGATTGTGTCACAAATCCAGCCTTGCTCCTTACTGAAGTCCCGTGCAAGACAGCCCATATCTTGCATAATTGGGGACTGGGTCTTCATTCATATCAAAGCTGGCCTAAAAAGTAAGAAACGCTAACTATTTATGACAAGCGGGGCAATGGTGAGAGTGCTTCACTTTCCTGGTGACATTAATAACTTTGGACATGCATAAAATGTTCGTTTGTCTTTACGAGCGAATCCGAAGCCTCAGCTAAGGATCCGAGCGAAAGTGAGGAGGGTGCCTTCGCGGGCTTCTTCCTCAGATGAAGATGATACGTGGTCCGGGGCGAATGTCTACAATGTGCTCTGACCTACACCGGCCCCGCTTCAGGGAAGCTTAATCCTTGACAGCCGGCTTTTTGTGGAGAAATGTTCACCGGAACATTATCTTCGAACGAATATTCGAGGTGAGCATTCTCTTTAGCTATTGTCCTACTTGTCATCAATTTTTGTTATTGCAGCGTGTACTGACCCCGTTCAGGGTGTCAGCTAAAGACTATGTTTCCTGTGCCAGTTAGTTCTGGAAGTTTTCGCCGCTGAAGCGGGTTGGCGAGACAAAATGTAATCTGGGCTTAGGATTCATAAACCAATCATCTCATTCATCGTGTGATGAACAAGCTTTTAAATTCATTTCCGCGTGCGAGTATCCGTTTATTAGTTTGTTTTAGACCTGCGTGTTATTAGCAATATTTTTTATGAATTACTTCTGGCCAACTTATGCTCATTACTTGAAAATCCTTTTTGGCCGTTATTTTAATCTATGAGATCGAAGGTTGCACGCTTTTTTCTCTATTTTTTGCTAGTAGCGAGCATCCTGAACCCTTCTCAAGCAGTATTACAGTACCGATTAGCTTCCATTCTTCTTGCTTAGGGAAAAATATCCGAGAGAATATATTTGTGTTCTATAGCCCAGTAAAATAATTAACCCATGACATGATGAGCATCCTCTTCAGCCGGTTTATCTACCAATTTAGGATCTTTATATATTGTCTCGCCAACCCGCTTCAGCGGCGAAAACTTCCAGAACTAACTGGCACAGGAAACATAGTCTTTAGCTGACCCCCTGAACGGGTTCAGTGCACGCTGCTTTAACAAAAATTCATGACAAGTAGGACCATAGATAAAGAGAATGCTCACCTCGAAACTGTTGTTCGAAGATTATGTTCCGGTGAACATTTCTCCACAAAAAGCCGGCTGTCAAGGATTAAGTTTCCCTGAAGCGGGGCCGGTATAGGTCAGAGCACATTGTTGGCATGCGCCCCGGACCACTTAGCATCTTCATCTGAGGAAGCAACCCGCGAAGGCCCCTCCTCAACTTCGCTCGGATCCGTAGCTGAGGCTTCGGATTCGCTCGTAAAGACAAACGAACATTTTATGCATGTCCAAAGTTATTAAGGTCGCCAGGAAAGTGAAGCACTCCCACCATTGCCCCGCTTGTCATAAATAGTTAGCGTTCTTACTTTTTAGGCCAGTTTTGTTATAAAAGAAGACCTAGTCCCTAATTATGCAAGATATGGGCTGTCTTGCACGGGACTTTAGTAAGGAGCAAGGCTGGATTTGCGACAATATAAAAATCTTTCAAATCTAATTTATTAGAATGCATTTCATTGACGAACTTTTTTTGAGAGTAAACAGGTTTTCTTTTTTTATTCTTTTCCTTGTTTTCCTCTGTACAATAAATTCTTATCATATTATGGGTTGAGAGGATGACGCGGTAGTTACATTTGAATCGAGTTAGTTTCGGCCATGACAACAACCATTGATGACAGATGTGTTGTGGACGTGGAAAATATTGATAATATGTCTTTTGAAGAGTTGAGAAGAAGAGCTCGCCAGTTGGAAGGCGATATCGATGCTAAACTTGTAGTTTTTAGTAAATTAGCTTCAAGCTATGGATCACATAAGAGCCAGACACCCAACTCGGACGCAACTCCTCTACTGTCGTCCGACGATCAGTAAGCGTTTCACATTAAGTATTTATTAAAATGATTACACAGAGCCAATTGGTCGGCACATACAGACTGGAGGCAGTGTGTGAGAAGTACTTGCATAAACCAGACATGAATGTTTGACAGACATAACCACAAACCAAGTTCTGCAGGAAACCGCTTGTCCTTTTCATTAGCAGAATTTAATTAACCCTTTGAGAACTGATGGTTACTCTAGTGCCAACACAGCTAGTGTTTCCAGTTTAGGAAATTTAACATAATTTTAAAGTTATTTAACTAGTGAGGGAATATTTTGAAATAAGTGACAAAATTAAGGAAATTAATAGCATTCATGAAACTTTTTTTAGGCATTGAAGAAACCTGCTTGCGTAAATTACCATTGGTTACCTTAAAGTTCATGCCTCATGTTCCGTGCAACACAATAAATAATCTTTCTATTTGACTTGAGCAAGTTTTTTTCTGGTTTTTGTTTGTTTCCTGATAAATTTGGATAAAGGTTTATTGATGAATTCTTTGAAAATTAAAAAACTTCATATTCAATATAGAAAATTTCTTTTGCAATGCCTAAAGCTTTAAAGGTTCATAATTTTTAAATTAAAATAATGAAGTAGATGTTTGCCAAAGCAAAAACATGCACACTAGGACAATTTTACTGAAATTACAGCCTACAGGGTACTGACAACTGTTTCCCTTGGACCTTTTTTCCTAAACCTTTTAAATTTTTGTATTCAAAAGATTAATTTTTGATAAATTTTCAAGTTTAATGTAACTTAGCAGAATATTTAAAAATTACAACTTGTCCTATATTCTTTTATTTTGCAGAGCTGGCAAAGAATGACCTAATGCCTTACTGTGTCAACAACACAATTGCACAAGTTTTTATTCATGTGGATAATTAGATAATACTTAGCAGTTATTTAATTCTGAAAATAGACTAGAATTGGTTGGTACACTTTTGTTACTTTACTTTGATGATGTAAATCAAATGAAGCTTGTAATATGTGCCCTATCATTGAAACATCAAAATTCTTTTCACAACATACATATTTCAAGTAAAAATAGCTTGTCTGTAATTGTGTACAGTATTACTGTACACTCATACAGTTATGCCCAGTATCAGTCTGCAATTGTGTACAGTATTACTGTAAACTCAAACAGTTATGCCCAGTATCAGTCTGCAATTTTGTACAGACCTACAGCAAACTCATACAGTCATGCCCAGCATCAAGCTGCAATTGTGTACACTACTACAGCAAACTCATACAGTCATGCCCAGCATCAGGCTGTAATTGTGTATGATATTACAAGTTATTAGATTTATTCAACATGCTGGTATTCTTTGATATTTCTTCATAGAAGTAATGTTTTTCTTTTAAATATTTGCTGCTCTTAAGGGAAGCAAACGTTTTTTTTGGGCCCAAAACTGAAAATGAGATTATTGCTTGAAAATGCTCCTAAACCCTTCCTCTATCATGTAGAAACGTCATTTGTCCCGTGTTGACAACCCAAACCCCCATAATTACCCCCAAATAGCCTCCTCCTCCGCAGTTGCGCTCAGAGAGACCAACTGCGGCTCTGCTTAGCTCTGGTTGGTTGGTCCAAAAGTTTTTTCTTTGTTTGTAGACAACTGTCTATTCATTAGAGAGGTTTAGTGGTCTCTTGACCTTCTTAGTGAGTGGTTTTGTGCTTGTCCGTCCTTTGAAATGCCTAGAATATCAAATGCAGCTGTTCGTTCTGGCCAAAAATGCAATTTCAACTTTGAGGGGCACTTCAAGCCACAGTTTTTCACCTATGGAGGAAATCTTTTTTGCATCGTAAAGATCAAAGTGAGTACTATAAATACCAAATGTGTTTTTTTGATAATATGATCAGAAATTTTTTTTGCAAAAAAAACTTAAAAATAGAGTTTTAAAAATTCTAAATTTTGCAAAAAAAATTCTAAAGCGATATAAAAAATGTCTCGAACATATTTAGATATGTTTATTGTTAATCGAACAAAAAAAAACTAATCGCCTGTATGTACAATATTGGCTGAGAAATTGAAATTTTAAGAAATTTGCCACTGGGTGCCCTGTAACTTTGAATGCCATTTTCTTAGAACAAGTTTTTTAGACTTTGCGGCTCAATATCTCGTACAGTTTTTCACCTATCAAAGAGATCTTTTTTGCATCGTAAAGATCAAGATGAGTACTACAAATGCTAGCTTAGGTGGTTTTGATAAATTGCTTAGAAATTTTTTTATTGTCCAAAGAATTAGAATAATCATTTTTTTATATTCAAATATTTGTAAAAAAATATTTTTTGAGTAAAAACTAACCACCTAAACTAAAAATTGTAGATATTTTCATTGTGAATCAAACAAAAAAAATTAATCGTCTCTATGTCGGATATTGGCTGAGAAATAGCAATTTTACAAATGTTTTGTTTGGGGGGTTTGTTTGGGTTGGGGAGGGGGTATGGATAAATTCCAAAAACTTTATTTTTTCAAATGTTATTAACATGTTGTGAATATAAGAGAGCTTATTTCAATCCGGAAGTATTTTTTATTTATTTTTGAAAAAATTCATCAAAAAAAGCGTTCGCTTCCCTTAATCTTGCCATGAAGCTGTGTTAAGACTGTGGAATGTGGAAAGAGGAACCAAAGTATTATGAATGTAGCATTAGTAATTCAAATTGAGTCAAATTTTAGGAGTTGGCATTTTTTATATCTTTAAAATGGTAATACAATTGAATGTTTTAGTGATTGTTATCAAGAGATAGATATTTTTACAGTAGTTTTATCAGTTAGAAAATTAGACTTAGGAAGGAGATGCCACTGGCACTATGTACTGAAGTTTGATGTAATCATTTAGGATACACAATTGCACAATATTTTTCCTCTTTAATTTGACAGAGATTGTACAATTGGATATAGAAATGAACACAAATGTAGTAATAAATATAAAATAAAATATGCTCTGTAGACATCAAATTGCAGTTCAAGTAGTTCAGCACTACTGTTCAACTGAATTTCTATTGTATTGGTGGATCAAACAAGCTGCTTATGTTTAGTGATACACCGATGCATCGGTATCGGCAATATCGGTCATTTTACTGGTATCGGTATTGGCAAAATCTGGCCGATACTTTCTAAAAATACGTACTTCATCAGAAAAATAAAGATCATGAATCATGAAAGTGAAAGTGTAATCACATAAAGTGCCTATTTATACCTAGTATATTAGTTAGCTAACTGTTGAATTACAGTATTTAATCAGGCCCCCTAATTGAATTTACAACTTCGAATTTTCAATGAGTCTCGTACAGTCAGTAAGTGAAAGCGATCTAGCATGAATAGTTAAACACAGTAGCAATACAAAATTATTATACTTCTTCAACTAAAACCTATATACAGTGGCGCCAGAAAGTAACTCCGCACGCCTAATTTTTTATTATATTTTAAATTATAGCAAATATAACTAATCATTTGAAGCAAACTTTACACCATAAAATTCGACGCCTTTTAATCTATAGATATGCATTCTCAAATTTATTTTTCTGCCACCCAGAAACTGTGTAGGTGTCATTTTGTATGAAATGGACAAAGTCTGCAGGACAAAAAGAAATTCCGCATGTTTGGATTTCGATGTAAATATGCTACAATGTCCGCTTTTAAGCTGCGATCGGTCATTTGCAATTGTTATCAGTGCTAGTGAAGATAAAGTGCTAAAATCTTTAATAAATTTTAGTCATGCCTTGTCTTTCCGTTGATAACCGCAAGGAGATAATTAAACTACACAACGATGGAATATCCAACCGTGAAATTGGTCGTCGATTGAATTGTGACAAAAATACCGTCTGGCTAACATTGGAAAAACATCAAATGACTGGCAGCGTTCATGACATCCCAAAATGTGGATGTCCAAGGGTGACATCAGCCAGAGAAGATCATGCCATAAAGATCCGGAGTCTTTGCAACAGATTTGAAAGTTCCCCAGAGCTGTGTAAAGAGTGTGGTGTAATTGGAAAGTGCTCTGTGTCAACTGTCAAGAATTGGCTGAAAGAGTTTAAGCTAAGGGGATGCATTGCCAGACGTAAACCAATGATATCCGCAAAGAACAGAAAGCGTCGCTTGAATTTCACTAAGAGCCATGAAGAAACAGACGCTTTTTTCTGGAGCAAAGTTCTGTTTAGTGATGAATGCAAATTCAATAGGCTTGGAAGTGATGACAGGCAATACGTGAGACGCTACAAAGGCGAAGAATTTAAAAACAGGTGTACAGTATCGACGCTGCAAGGTTTTGGTGGATCTATGATGGTCTGGGGTGTCATCAGTGTTTATGGTCCCGGGCCTCTAGTTAGGCTGGAAGGCAGGGTAAATTACGAGAAATACCTCCAAATGCTGGGACAACACTTTATTGATTATTTTGAAAGTCTTCCAAATGAAGAATGCATTTTTATGCATGATAATGCGCCTATCCACTCGGCTCGCAATGTAAAAAACTTTCTTAGGGAGCGCAATTTCCCTTGTTTGAATTGACCTGCTCGATCTCCAGACCTTAATCCTATTGAGAATGTTTGGCATAACATCAAGCACAAACTACGGCACGAAAAAAATTAGAAATTTGGAAGAACTTTGGGATAAAATAAAAAAGGAGTGGGACTCTCTGGATCAAGAGTATTGCCGTAGGTTGATCGAGGGCATGCAGAAGAAATTGAGGGCTGTTAAGGCACAGAAAGGTTATGCCACTAAATATTAACCTAATGAATATGATAAATCACCAGAATTGTTCAATATTGTTCTTTAATTAAAGCTTTTTTGTTGTGCGGAGTTTCTTTTTGTCCTGCAGACTTTGTCCACTTCATATAAAATGGTGCCTACACAGTTACTGGGTGGCAGAAAATAAATTTGAGAATGCATATCTATAGATTAAAAGGCGTAGAATTTTATGGTGTAAAGTTTGCTTCAAATGATTAGTTACCTTTGCTATAATTTAAAATATGATAAAAAATGAGGCAGTGCGGAGTAACTTTCTGGTGCCACTGTAGTCTGACCCAATTTCCATTTCTTAAAGTATATGACAGGCCAACAAAAATCAAACCAATCAAATAAAGTTGAAGGTATATTTTTAAGTTTTTGTAAATTTAAAATAGAAGTATGTGAAAATTTAATTTTAATTTAGCTCGTAAATCTTCAAATAATACGAAGCTAATAATTTTATTTGAATTTAGCATGTAAATTGTCGTATATTACGAATCTTGCCTTTTTCTTCTATTTTAAGATGTTTGGAAAATTAAGAAAAACAATCTTATAGTTGGTTGCGTGTTTGCGGATCTTTTCAGTTTTGAAGCCTATCAAATTTGAATGTTTTCTTATAGCCAAATTATGCATTTTGGTATGAAAAACACAGAAATGATAACCATTTTGGGGAGAAATTATTCATCAAGTGTTCCTAACCTAACCAAGGGTATAATTTCAAACACTTCACTATTTATCATAGTGAAAACTTCATGGACCGTGCAGCAGCTGCACACACTCAAATGATTGAAAGTGTAAGGCGGAGTCTAAAAATGAAAAAAGTCAGGGAGGCACTCACCGACAAATGATAGACTCGTATCTGGGTGAGTTGGCGTGGTGAAAACGTACCGAGAAACCGCAGTATTTTCATAAAATGTTAATGGATATCGGCAAATTTCAGGCTTAAATAGACCGAATGCTCATATTATTTTTTTAAAAAAGGAAAAAAATACTTCCAGATTGAAATAAGCTTTGAGGTATTTAAAGCATATTTGTAGCATTTGAATAGACAGGTATAGCCTATAAAATATTCGGAATTTGTCAAAAAATCTGCCCCCCATCCCTCCCCAAACGCTCTAAAGAAATTTCTTCAAAAGATAATTTCTCAGCCAATAACGCAGATAGAGATGAATGTTTTTTTTGTTAGATTTATAATAAACAGCTGTCAAAATGTTGCAGATGGTTTTTTGATTTAGTTTAAAAAATCTTTTTTACACGTTTTTGACCATTTTAAAAAAATGTTTCCAAAAATTTTTGCATAAAAAATTCATACAAAAATATTTTTACTTAATTTAGCAAAAAAAATACTGCAACATATTATTGTCCTCACTTTGCTCTCTGTGATGCAAAAAAAGATGACCTCCATTGGAGAACAACTTGGCTGAAAGTGAGCGTCAAAGAGTTAAAACTTTCAAGACTTTGACGCTCAATTTCAGCCACAGTTGTTCTCCAATGGAGGTCATCGTTTTTTGCGTCACTGAGAGCAATGTGAGTACAATAAAATGTTGCAGCACGTTTTTTGCTATATTGAGTTAAAATATTTTTGCATGAATTTTTTTGCAAATAAGCATGAAGAATTTTTCAAACATAACCAAAAATTTGCAAAATTTGTTTTTAACAACGATGGGGCTGTTGCTTAGCATGCAACGAGAAGAAGTCTCAAGTGTTAGTTTAGTTGAAAATGTGTCATTAAAGATTGTGTTAAGTATATTCAATCTTTCTTGGGACAGACTTTGTACAATATTTTTTCTGTTTGAGGCTTCCTATGATAATGCATTTTTTGCATTGTCAATCATTTGGTTTTATGTAACCATATAATAGTAATGTCAGAGTGAAAAAATTTTTGTGTACATATTTTTGTTTATTTTAGTAAACCCTGGTTAGATTGAAAATCCTTCAACAGAAATTACCACTGGCAACACGGCTTTGCGTTGCCTGAGAAATTTCTACAGCTCTAACATTTTCCGGGGGACGATTATCAAGCCCATGTTATGCCACCTTTGTTTACACAATGTATTGGATGCACACAGTTCAAAATAGCTCATTACATTTATCCATTCCTTTGATAACAAAAAATGCAGTGATTTAATTGTAAATTTTCAATACTTGGGCATATAGTGTCACTGAATGCATTGTATTAATGAATAAATAAATATTCTAAAATTAGAAAAGACATAATTTAAATGATGATGCATTGTTGAAAACACTCTGTAGTGCATTTCTTCTTTGAAATACAAGCTCAGGGACTTGTGGTTTAAGGAAATATTTTTGAAAGTAAAGTGGTTGGATTAAAATAATTCTGTGGCGAGACTCCAAGGTTGCGTTTCAGAACTATATTTTCACTCCCAGATATCAACTTTTATGCCAATCAAGGGGCTCAGAGAAAATGTTTTGTATCACATCACGAATTTATGATACGTCCATGCTAATAAAAGTAGCACAAAAGAGACTACCTGAGTCAGATACATAAAAAGAATTGTTCTATAATGGCAACCAAAGCATGTACAACCCAATTGGAGTAATACGTGAAATTAACCACCTAGATAAGGCTGTCACACAGAGGAACATGCAGAGTGGATGTTGGACGACTGTCGGGGGTACAAATTAAACAGGAACTGAAGATATTAACCTTCAGATTTTCAAGGTATTGTGAAATGATTCTACTTTTGCTAAGAAATCATCAGTTATATTGCCTCAATTAGATAACCGCCATTTTTTACCGTATAAAGCTAAGTGACAGCCCAAGGCTCATCCAACATCTCTTAGGCAACCTCAAACACGTATGGCTGGTGGCCAAAGGATGTCATAATCAACCAGCTAACTAATGAGGAACTCCTAGCAAATTCAACATAACCATGCAGGCAGCAAGTCATAAACAAGCCAGAGGTGTTTATATACAATTTTACATTCTTTTTTACTGCTGGAAATGAAAAGATTTTGCAAGTAAGCTCAAGCCTGGAAACAGCCTTCTTGCGCCAGTGCTGCACCAAATTTTATTCTCGTTTAATTTTACCAATAGCGCTTTACAGTAAGGTTGGTGATGCATCCTTCTTGGCAAGACAGTTGCCAATCTGCTCTGATGTTTGGCCAGAAGAAACCTGACTGATTTCCTTTTTTGAAGCATTTCTTGTGTGACCGTAATGCATGTTCTGAGTCTCCTATCCTCAACATACTTCAAGGAATGTGAAGTTTTTATTTGGTTTTTACCAACCACTAACGTGGAGCGCTATCCAAGCAATTTTGGACCTCTATGGTACATTTGCCTTGACTTATAAATGGGTCAAGGTTAGTGAATTTAGGCAAATACAAACAGAGCCACCATTTCATGAAGAGGATCTCACCTGGGTTCTTCAAAACAATTTCACATAGTAAAGTTGTTCCAGTACTCGGGTGTCGGTGGCACAAGGAATTAGTGCAGTAGAGCTGAGCACAACGAAAAGAGGCGTGTGGCCCGGACTGAAGTTGGTAGCAGTCTGATGTGCTGGGCAATCCTTGTCCCGACCTCGTCTTCGGCCGAAGCTGCATAGAAGCATTAGGACTCGAGAACATTCCAACAGTAATTAGTATTTTACTTAGAGGCTTGATTTACCATTGATGTGAGGATCCTCAATACCATAGCTCTGTTTGTTTAATTATAGTTTTATTTAGTTTTCTAAATAACTGCAATCTTTCAGTTGTTAGAATGAGTTGAGGAAATTTGTTAGCAGAGGCTCTTCACTGCGGAAGATTTATATAGTATTGAAACAGCCTGCTTATTGCCTCACATGGCAGAGCTATGATTGGTATCTCTACAGTTTATGCAGTCAGTATAACATCTAATTTTTTCATTCATCTTATATTTTTTACTTCTTTACTATAAATTTTGTTTCTGAATGTTTGAGTAATGTCAGCATCTCGGTAAACAGGATTTATTTATCAACTCATAATATCTTATTTTTCTAATAAATTGAACATCACATACAGTTATACCTATTATGGAATATCACGGAGAACTACTCATTTGCAAGAGGAAAAATGATGCGTTGGAGCAATAGTTCAAAATGTAATTCAAAATAGGGATCATTTGAGGTGAAAACAGCTGCACGGTGTTTGTAACGTGGTCAGCTCAAATTTCATTTGTACTTAGAAGTGCATTTCTATTTTCATCCATGACAGAGCAATTACGTGCTAAATGAAATTCTGAAATTCTTCCTCCCTCTCTACCTTGTATGTTCTCTTCTGTCTTCTACCGAGTGTATGTCTCAAACCTGTAATACCACATGAAAATAAGTGCTGGTGCTGCTGACAAAATTGCCCAAAACTAACCTCACAGCTATTGTATCTGTTATCCACTTAGCCATGGAATACAGGCTCAGATTTGATCACAATCTCTGAGCATGCTGTGGCGGTAGCCCACTGTAGCCTTGACTAAAATTATGCTTATGGGGTTCAGGTAAAGTTGTACCTTGTTCTCAGAATCTTAAGTAAACTTGCTCGAGATCAGTAATAAATGCACCAACATCTATTTTTTAATTTTTTCGTGTATTGTAAAAATTATAAAAGGCCAAAAACTCGTCGATTTTTACTCTGAAACTAAGTGCTATCAATATTTACTATATAGCGATGCTCTTAACCTTCTTTAGAATGCTTGTGGTAACCATGTGGTAAAAGGACCCGCCTTTCCGTGAAGGAGTTGAGGGTTCAAATCTCGACGCTGAATGGCGACTTTCTCCATTGGGTATAGGGCAAAAATTCAAAGCACAATACCCCACTCTATCCAGGTGTCTGAAATGGGTACCGTTCCTGATCGTGGGAAACCGTCATGGCGTCCTGGTATTAGTTATAAGGCATTTGAAAAACCAATGTACAAGGTGATTTATATCAGGCTTGAATTGGAAATATAGCATCCTTAGATGCTGATGTTTGTTTAGCTCATTCTCTGGAATCTCAGTGGAAACTGTTTTTGATTGACCCATCAATGATAGGTAAATAGCAAGTGTTAACTTTTTATTGCCTGTTAACTTGCTACACATTTCAACATCTTACCCAATTTTCTATTAGCAATTTTTTCTATTTTGAGAGGCCATTTTGTTGAACAGGTAGCCATCTTCCATAATGGCAAAAAAACTCATTAACAAATCACATTTACTACTGATGTTAGGCAATCACTGCAGCTCCCTTTGAAAGCAAAGTGATGGCCCAAGCCTAGCTATCTTCACACTCGCAACCACAAGCCGGAAGGTTTGCCTCGGTGCAATGTCATCAGCTAAAAAATGCCACAGACAATCAGCCAGCCAACCAATCAAGAGTCGAGCAAATTCACATAGTTAAGCAGCCAGCCAGGCACAAACCTGCCAGCTGTGTATGTTATTATTATCATCCATGGCAATTAACATTCTCAAGGGGAAGATGTATTGTCTTGAGCTGAAGGTTATTTTGTTTTCTTATGTTGAAGTAGAAAAGGTCTTGTGTTTTATGGTGGTCCATCTTTTTGGTTCACTGCTGTCCATTTCTCATAACATATTTTCTTCAACACACAACTTGCTTCATTAACTTGTATCAGTCATTCTGTTTCTTTGTATAGCATGGGGACTCACCTTGTGCATAGATTCCCCATTACCTTATTTTCTTACTAAATTGTACCCTGCTCCTTCCTCTCTTTGGAGCATCTTGGTGTGGGTTAAGGAGGCCTAAAATTACTTACAATCTTTTGACAAAGTCTGTCAGGAATGTATTACAGTGAATTCATTGAAAAATAAAACAGCACACAACCTTACTTCAGTTGCTCTATGCTGGGCAACTCATGACTCACAGCAATGCTCATTTGATGTTACTGCTCATATTATGCCTGAAAAAATGTTATGTGTTGGAAATGCAGCCATGTGCCCAGTCATGACATAGATTTAATGGTTTTTGGTATCTTCTGATATTTAAACAAACCATACAATGTTTGCAAGGACCTCATTTTCAAAGAGATCTTATGTTAATTGAGCCATTGATTAGTTAAAAAAAAGAGTACTTAAATATTAGGTGGAATTGCAAAGCATTCTGTGTATTGGAACTCATATGAAATTCAAAGAGGTCGTTTTGGAAGACCATGGAAAGATATTGTCTGACAGGTAAACATGTAGAGTTATTAAACATTCACTGCTTGATTTATGAAATGATCTGCAACTTCTTTGTGAACTAAGACATAATATTCTTGAAAAATAATATGCAAACATACCAGGATTGATAAAATTTTGGTGCACATGCAGTTATGACTTCATGGTATCATTTTATTTATGTGTACTTCTAATTCTAATGTATGTTACAATGTTCATGTATGCTCATAAATTTTCATATTTCATTCTAAGTTGTTTTTATTGAAATTCTTGTGGGAGCTGCCAAGTATTTTGCTCTCAGTGGTGAAGCTTATAATTTTTCATTGGTAGATGAACCATAAAATTATCCAATGAACACGTTCATGTTTATTATCCAACTAGCGCACACGGCTCATCAAAAATGATGGAATTTAATGTCTTTATTGAACAGATTTTCTTTTGAGTGGAGTTTCCATGCTTAAGCTTATTCCAAATGTAAATTATTTTTCATGTGACCATAAAATACACTTAGAAAACAGCATTTTTGAGCTGCAATAGAAGTAGTTATAGCCATTTGTGTCATATCCTAGATACCGAAATTCAGCATTACTGAAAGCAACAGCAAGTTTGTGTATGTATATTGTAATATGCAATGCAGTATATTGTAATGTACAATACAGTATATTGTAGTATGCAATACAGTATATTGTAATGTGCAATACAGTATATTGTAATGTGCAATACAGTATATTGTAATGTGCAATACAGAATATTGTAATGTGCAATACTGTATACTGTAATGTGCAATACTGAATATTGTAATGTGCAATACAGAATATTGTAATGTGCAATACAGAATATTGTAATGTGCAATACAGAATATTGTAATGTGCAATACAGTATATTGTAATGTGCAATACAGTATATTGTAATGTGCAATACAGTATATTGTAATGTGCAATACTGAATATTGTAATGTGCAATACAGAATATTGTAATGTGCAATACTGAATATTGTAATGTGCAATACAGTATATTGTAATGTGCAATACAGAATATTGTAATGTGCAATACAGTGTATTGTAATGTGCAATACAGTATATTGTAATGTGCAATACAGTATATTGTGATGTGCAATACAGTATATTGTAATGTGCAATACAGTATATTGTAATGTGCAATACAGTATATTGTAATGTGCAATACAGTATATTGTAATATGCAATACCCCGCCGAATTTGGTATCCATGGTACGGACTCAAGTATATAAGGCTCTGGATCTCTTTAAATTTTTTGGAAGTGACTTATTGTAGTACACTTGTACAGCAAAAATGAGTATATTATAATTTACAGGTGAACTGAAACCAAGACTGCCAGTGCTAATTTCTTACCATCTATTCTTGAGAGCGTGACACAAAACATATAAAAATACACAACAGTCATTTGTAGTAGTAGATTTGTAAAGTGATATTTACATTTAATTTATTAATTATTGTTATCGTTCATAAGTTTAGATTGATTTTAGTGTGTGGGATTTATTATGATAGTCAGACTTACCTATTTGGGCCATCAAACCTTTGGGTACTGCATTAAAATGAGGACTTTTCAGTTTTAGGTAATTGAACGACTTTTTAATCGTGTATCAAATAAAACGTCAACTCCAAATTGCGACCATGTTGTTGCACGGCAAAATCATGAATGTAATCCATGCTGTGGTTAGAAATGATGAACTGGGGAATATCAAATACACCGATGAAGCACCTCAGTAGCAGCTTTGAGGTTGAATCGCCATGTACAATGTAATAATAATTCTGTATTAGATCCTGCTCTCTTGTTGCAATACGTAAGATTAAATTTTGTGGTCTCATTTAAGGTATGAGATGCTGAGTGGGGAGTTGAGCCAGCTGCTGTCAGCACTCGCTGAGGCCAATGAGAGACTCAGCAACTGCTCCCCTGGGTCTGCCGTGGCTCATCTGCACACTGTACAGCGGCACAGGGACATACTGCAGGTGGGTGCTGTGGTGCTGCATGTGTGGTTGTGTGGACCATTAAACTAATCTGGTTGTTTCCAGATTCCGCATTCCCTTAAGTCCATACCAAATGGTGCCTTCATCCTTCCTCTCTTTGAGCATCTTTGTCATGGTAAAGGGAGGCTAAAACTTCCATATAATCAATCAATATTAGCATACAGCCCAAATAAAGAAGGTGTTCTTTAGCAGCCAATATTGCCCTCAGTTATTTAGCCAACATTTTTTTTAGCAGATCCATTCTGCCCTTAACATATCCTCACACATTTCATCATATTTTAATTGTATGACACAACTTGCGTGATAAGTATACAGTTACTCAAATTCAATACATTGCTTTCTTTTATCTCACTTTCAGTGCTATGTTATTGACCTTTAAATTTGTGTATTTTTATTTAGTATTTATTGACTAATGTCTTCCCATCATTCAATGATTGACGGTGACTACCACTCCACCACTTCCAGGACTACCGGAACGAATTCCAGCGCACGAACAGCACCATCAAGAGCCGGCGAGAGCGAGACCAGCTGCTGAGCTCTGGGAGCGGTCGCAAGAATGGCTCTCTGGCAGGGGTGTCTCGTCGGGACTTCTACCTCAAGGAGAGCGAACACCTGCACAGCTCAGATCGCATGGTGGACGAACAGATCTCCATAGCCATTGACACAAGGGATCACATGAAAAGCCAGCGTGAGGCTTTCAAGCTCATTCAGACCAAAGTGAACGACTTGTCCAACCGGTTCCCCATGCTCAACACACTCATGAACAAGATCAACCTCAGAAAACGGCGAGACAGCATTGTTCTTGGCTTTGTAATTGGACTTTGTCTGGCATTCATGCTCTGGTGGATTTTTTTCTGAACTTCTTTAGCGCGTGCTTTGTTTCTTCACAGTGGGTTTTATTATCGAATTTATGGACTTTCATTCTCTAGTGAAAGTTTGACAAGAAGATGAGGCATGCTTTGACTTTCGAGGGCTTCTTTCTAATCTTCCTTGAGTAGTATAAAATAATTCCAAGTGTATTTGGCTTCTTGATAGTTTCTACTCAAGTGCACTTTCAACATTAAGTTTTTATAAGAAATTATTGTTTAATATTGCCTACTATATTTGTGTATAGTAAATACTATTTATATTCTGAGAATGAATCTTCTTGTTACACCTCTATTAAATTCTTTTATTGTTTATCAAACGTTGGGTTATCAGAGAAGCGTAAAGAAAGCCTTGACTAGCGGTATTCTTGCTCATGTTTTCATTTAAGTTGAAGTTTGGAAGTAGGTGCCTCCTTTGGCAGAGATTTTTTTATTTTCCGCATGTTTCTTGTGTTTATGCTGTCATAAGAAAAACTTTAATGATCATCAATATTGGCCAATATTTTATAGAAAATGCAGTTCAATGTATTTTTACTTCAGTTTTAAAAGTAATTTTGACACTTGTTTGTTCAATAACATTGTAACATAACATTTCAACAAATCTATCAATTAGATAAAGAGTTGTATTTTTGTTAGGAATGTGGAAATTTGGGTAAATTTTTGAAATGCACAGATAAATTTTTGCTGTAGCTGGGAAAGGTACAATTGTGGGCTTTGGTTACCCTAGTCAAGCAAACAATCATTTTTGATCTAACATCACCTGAGAAATATCTGATGGAGGCATTCATTTAATTTCATTGTTATGATATTTTTGAATTCTTGAAGCACTTAAGAAAACAAAACCTTGGTGATTTCCACCCAATTTCAACTCCACCCACCAGGTTATGTTCTAGAGTTCAGACACACACCCTGGCCAGATCTACTATATCAGTCACAGCACTTTTAAAGTTGAATGTTTTTGAAAGCCTGGGGCGTCACGTATGTGGCAAAGCTGCAAATTGAAATTCTTGAGGGAAGATCATTCCTTTGCTTGATAGGCAAGTGTTCTAATTTTTGGATGTTTTTCTACGCTATGACTTATTTAAATATTCAATTTGCGGCATAAAGTTTTGATAAGATTCCAGTACAACATTGGGAGCCATTTCTGCCACAGATAATTGCTTGTAAGTTGGTAGCACTTTATTGGTGATTGGCAAGGTTTCTTTACTTCTCTGCCCCGAATGTTGTAGGAGGCAAGTGTTCTCTTTTGGACGCTCTTTTATCAGCATTTTTCTTCTATGTGCTCTGTGGCGCTGAAGCGTATGAAGAACCATTTCCTTGAATATTTTCTCTTTTCAATAAATGATTTATTTGGTATGTGCAAGTGGCTTTATTTAGTAACAAAATTTACTTCCTATTAACTGATTCTCAAGATGTCAGATTTTTAATTGGTTGTATCTTTCTTGATTCGCTTTCATTCTTCTTGTCGTTTCATGTTACCGATTATGTAGCCAAGAACATGATGCCTATGTATGTATACCAGAATTTTCTAAAATGTTGAGTGTGATCTTGCAGCTGTGCATGGCAAGAAATATATAGCAACGCGAGAACATTTACAAGCATCTTCCATGTGAAACGAATCTAAACCTGTATTTATACCCTCGAAACTCTATACTCTCTCTCATCATGGGAGTGCAAGTGAACAATTCAAGCTCTGGTATTTCTGTGAATTGTCTAGAGCAAGAGAAAAGGTGCAAGTCAACAGTTCAAGCCCTTGTATTTCTCTGCATTGTCTAGGGCAACAGACAACTTGTCTGCCTCTTCAATGCCTGGTAATGGGCGACGGCCAGCGCGTAAAGGCATGGTTTGAACAAGTGTTTAGGGTGCTGTGAAATCTCCTCTCATGTTCCTGCTAGCAAAATGCCGTAAAATATGTACCATAGTTATTGTAAGTGTTGTTGAAGGCCTGATTGTGAATTCCTGAACGATTTGAGGCGAATTTTTAAATTACGAAATTTGTTTTAAGTTGAAAGTATATGTTCCTCGTAGCAGCAATCGAAAATGGTGTTGCAAATTGTATTTGTTTCAAATAATTGTTAATCATCCCATACGGATTGTTGTGTTAATGATTGCTATAAATGCTTTGTTTGTTTCATTATACTGTACTTCGTGGTTGACTTCAAAGTATTCTATTACTCTGAGTGTTGTTATTTTAGTATGTTGACTGTCGTCACGAAAGTGGCTCACCTTTTTTAAGTGCGTCGTCATTTTTTTCCATGCGGGTTGCTGGTAGTCGCTCTTCTGGATTTGCTTCTGCTTGCAATTTTGCGAGAGAAATTATGTAGTTGGGTTACACGAAATCACCTTTTGCATGCGTCAACTTGAACTGATGAAAATTTGTCTCAGTTTTTCAACTACCAGTTATAAGATATATGATTCAAGTTCTGAATAACTGAGACTAATTTTTATTATAAGTGCATAAGTATATAGCTTGAGGAGCGGCTGTATTTATAAATTTTTGTGTGAAGGCAAAGATATCTTCATAAATCTGCTCCGATAGTCAACTGAACCTGATTATCTACAAATCAAATTATAGTCAACACAATTGTTGTTGAATAGATTAAACATATTGGTGATGAGTATGAACGCCTTGTATAATGCTGCGCGTTTACATTGACACTCTTTTCAACACTCCGAGTGTCACTTCGACGGGCACATACACTGTTGCCGGGCTAGCAGGCAGGCACCGTGAGGTTTACTTGGACGTTCTCCCTTGCCATTCTTTGCAGCAGTCTGCCCGTCATTCACACCGTCTTCAGTCGCTGCCTTGATGTGGTGGAGAGAGGTTCTATGTGCCGTAGCCTGTAGCATGTCATCAGAATACATTTGGACACGTCAAGGTGTTGGAGAGTTTGATAGAGCTCTACCGCAACCATTAATACTTGTGGCGAACCTCCAGTAAAACATATAGAAACGGAAGCGTTAAAGAAAGAGCTTCCTGATGACGAGAGGTGCGCGGAGCGTAACACCTTCCATCATCGCGTCTGAAAGGCAACTGAGCACTCTTCCGCACGCCTGCAGTGCCCTGCACTGCGTTCTTCTAGTGTAAACACTCGCCACTCTTTCGCAACGTGCACTTGCCCGTCACCCAAGGATGTGAGCTTCCAATATGAGTGTCAATGTAAACGCAGCTTAAGAATTACGTTGTGCAAAGAAATTATTTAAATGAGACAGCAAAAATTAATTTGCCAGAACTGAAATTATTGCTCATGTGGACTAGTGGTAACGCAGCTTTACCGAAGAAGGCTGTATTGTGCACATGGTGTTTGATTGCTTCTTCTATATATTACATAGGCTCGACTATCACGTTACCCACAACTTGTCACGCAAAATACGACGATGTTCGTTTACCTCTTCACATAATCTTTAAAACAACACACTCAAATGGGAAAGTAGCACCTTGTATTTGCCATGTTTTTTTATTTTTGCGTATGTACTGGTCTGGTTGAGGTGCTACAAGGGGACCTTGATACAGGTTGTGCGTGTTGTGATTGCATCTCATGCCTCCGATGTTGTGTTGTTTATACGGTCAATTGTGGAGCTGTACAGCATCGTCTAGTGTGAGCCTCTACTTGAATGCATAAAAATTAGTTAGTAAATCCACTAATTCAGTGCTTAATTCAAATTTTGAACAACCAGTCAAAGCTTGATTCAAGTTGTGAATAACTGGTCAGTGCTTGATTCAAGTTATGAATAACTGATCAGTGCTTGATTCAAGCTATGAATAACTGATCAGTGCTTGATTCAAGTTATGAATAACTGATCAGTGCTTGATTCGAGTTATGAATAACTGGTCAGTGCTAGATTCAAGTTAAGAACGACTGGGACCAAATTTTATCCCTACAAATTGATGTTAGTTTCAAATGACGCTCTATGACTCACGGATCAACTGTTTACCTACGCACAGTAATGGGTTGAATCAAGAAACTTTGAATTATTCAATCTCCTTATCTAGTACCACATTTTTATGTGAATTAGGGTTTGTTGTTTTTATTGTATGTAGTTTTAAATTTTGTTTTCTGATACGCTGGCAGGAACACCGTACATAGAGATAATATAGAAGCAAAAAATGAAGCATCGGCACCGTTGCTGCTCGCACTGCTGCTGGCGAAACGAATTCTGTGCAGCAACTGCAGTAAAACCTTTTATTTTATCAGCTTTGGGGGTGTTGTGTGGACAATTTATCTATTGAAGTATTTTTGGTAATAAAATTATTACAGTGTCGCTTTTTTGTTTAGTATCCCAGGAAGGTGAATGCGTCTTTCAAAACGATAATAATGTGTAATAATAACAAAAATAATTGGCATCCCGCTGTTCGCTCGTTTATGAACGAGCATTTTATGAGCAATTGTGTAGGTATTTTATTATTCGGATTAGTTCCGAGTGGGAAAATGTGTGAGGGCCCGAGCTGAGAGTTAGAAAGGCCTTCTTTTTGTTGAAATAAATATTTTTTTTGTTATGGTAAGGACCACATTTTTTGGGTTCACTGCTGTCATGCTTTTTCAACACCTACTACTTTCTTCTTCAACTTTTATCTTGTTTCATGGACTTCTTTCTCTACTTACTGTTTCTATGCCCCTTCTGCATAGATTCCGCATTCCCGTATCTCCACACTAAATGGTGCCTTCCTCCTTCCTCTCTTTGATACGCTCTTTTTTGAGCGGTTAGGAAGGCTTCAACTAACATATAATCTAATCCATACGGATTAGTTGAACTGTTCAACTGTAACATATTTTGAATTGACTTGAAATTCTACTAGAAAAATGGTTTAATACCGTGATGATTTAAAACTATTGTCATTCTAAAACCTAACGCAACAAACCTATCTAACTGAAAATCACGGCTGAAATCAACGCTTGTGTGACTGCGGTGGTAAAACCAGGAATATAATATTAATACTATGGTCAACTAAAATGATTTAATACTGTGTTAATTCAAGTCCATTATCATTTAAAATGGTTCAATACTATTTGGATCGCTTGTTAGTCGTGGTGGTGGCTAAAAAAGACAATAATGAGTGTAACACGTGTGACCGCGTCCAGACCAGCGTGCTGGTGCTGCAGCCAAGCATGGTGGATCCGGTGTTGAAACATGCAGTGATCTGTACTGGTCTCGGCTTAAGCAATCACTGAGGATTCTTACAGATTTTGAAACCGAAATACAAAGTTGCCATTCTCTCGGTGCCGGTGATGCTACAATTGGCAATATTAAAACGATAGTAATGTGGGTCTTGAATGTTTTCGTTGGTCGGAGCACAATGAATCACTCAGGATTTTTCAGATTTCATATCAAAAGAGCAAAACTACCATACTCTGGGTGTGATTTTAGTGATATCACACACGAGTTAAAAAACGTTTACTGACATTGCTGTAATTCCTTAATTCGTCATACGGATTTTTTGGTACAAGTTCAGTTCGGAAACCGAGTTAAATAACGAAATTTGAGCAGCATCCCTGCAGGGGGGCAGGTCACACTGCCTGGGGACGATGCGCGGTCCCCCAGGGTCCCCAGCGCTACATATGGGACAGGTCCCTTTCTCTGAAGGTGGGACAGGTCCTTCTCTTTCTGAAGGTGGGAGAGGTCCCTCTCTCTGAAGGTGGGACAGGTCCCTCTCTTTCTCAAGGTGGGACAGGTCCCTCTCTTTCTCAAGGTGGGACAGGTCTCTCTCTCTCTGAAGGTGGGACAGGTCCCTCTCTTTCTGAAGGTGGGACA